>CAEFZX010016090.1:0-13206 GCA_903066825.1 Alfaro cultratus | reverse complement strand
TCTCTCTCTCTCTCTCTCTCTCTCTCTCTCTCTCTCTCTCTCTCTCTCTCTCTCTCTCTCTCTCTCTCTCTCTCAGTTTGTCAGATGTAATGAGAACAATTTCCGCTCCTCTCCTCAGATCCTCCAGGCGACTGCGGCTGGGTCATATACACACACATACACTCAGAAACGAGCCCAGCACAGATAAGGTAAGCATGCCTCTTCCTCAGTTCACCAGCCCTTACGGCGATTTTTTGTTCTGTAAAAGAAGGGGGGGGGGGAGAAGAAGAAAAAACGTGTGCTGGGGTCTGACATGTGCCGAAGAGAAAGTGAAAGTACTTTCCAGGGAGCAAAAGGTTTCCAAGCGTGGCTGTTTGTGGTGTATTTTTTAAAAAGCTTTTTACCTGAGAGTGCTAACAAAACAAAAAAAAAAAAAAATTTTTCTTTCAGACACAGCTCTGCCGTTCACACAAATTGCTCATAAAAAAAGAAAAAAAAATAGTGCTGCAAACACCTCCACTGTGCTCTAATTCCCCATCTCCAGCAAACACACACACACACCATATTTCACTGTGCTCACTTAACAAGGCCCGGTTACCCAAAGCAACAAGAGGGGCTTATCTGCTCCCTCTCTTGCCATGCTGTTATCACACTGGCCTAGTTCACACACACACACACACACACACACACACACTCGAAGGCACACGCATACTCTGTCCTATTCTGTCAAAAACACTCGCGCTCTTTTCTATCTCACTTTCTGACTCGCTCTCGCTTACACACAAACGCACATGCGCTGGCACAAACTGGGGAATGAATGTTATGGGGAGTGGGGGGCGGGGGCTTATCAGTGTCCTTGGGGGCCTGGCAGTCTCTTCACAGACTCGGATCCCAGCGTCGGGGCCACAGGGACCAACCTATGTGACCAGACTGCTGATGAACAAAGGGCTCTACAGTTGGAGTGTCCTCTACGGAGGCAGCAGGCTGCAGGCCTCGCTAACGATCAGCATATAGGAGCCGGGGACAGGTCTCTGTTCACAGCAGGAAAAATGATACTGTTCTGCTGCCAGGTGGAATAAAACTAGTTCTGTCTGTTTCCTCTTATACAAGGTGGTTGATTTTTACACCAAAACCGATTGTGCTTTGACTAGAACCGTTCTGTTTCCAAAAATGTTTCAGTTACAGTAGGAACAAAGCAATTAGCTATTAAGCTAACTGTTTAAAATGATTAGAGACAACCAATCAAAGGTTTAATTTTACCAGAAATATTCATACCTCTCGAACTTTTCTCATTTTGCCCCATTTAAAGTTGCGGCAATTATGTAGAATTGACTTTTTTCTTAGCTTTATATCATGTTACGATGTTTCCTCATCAAAAACATACCTGGAGTGTTGCGTTGATTCTGTTTGAGAAGTCCTTTTAGTCTCCGGTGGCAACCATTCACAAGATGCCTTAACGTTTGTTCTCACTGAACGCTGCATTTTCCTTTCAGCTCCTTCAGACTAGCCAGCGGCACTTAGCTAACACCTGGTGGAACTGCACTTCTTCTGAGCTCGTCATACGAGCTACTTCTCAGTGCAACGCTGGTAAAAACGTTAAAGGCTTAAGGAAGAAACGTTGCTGTGATGACGTGCTGCAGGTCGGAAAGAACAGGAGCTTCTTAAAGACACAGGGGTCCAATTTCAAGGTGTTAAATTGCGAAGTCAAATTTCTTTTAAATCATGTTTGATATACCATTTTTATAACAAATGAAGTTAACATGACTGTGCTACAAAGTGTCCCCATTCCTTTGAAGCACAACTTTAATGTAAGTTCTTAATATTGTTTGTAATAGAATGACACAAAAATCTGAAAAATTAGGCCCTTTTTGATCTAATATGGATAAATAAAATTCAGTGCAACTAATTGCCTTGCAAAGTCACAAATAGCTAATGACAGTTCAACAGGGTGACATTTAATCTGAGTGTAAATCCAGAAGGCGTCAGAGCTTTGTTAGAGAATATTAATGAACAAACATCATCATGAAGGCCAAGCGACTCAGCAGACAGGACAGGTTATAAAATAATAGCTCAACCTTTAAACACATTAACTTTCATCAGTGGAAAACAGAAATCTACCAAGCTACTTATGACTTAAACTGACAGGCTAGACTATAGTAAAATCATTTTAGGATTTACAAGGATGTGGACATCTGGGCTGGAAACTGTTTTGGTGACCTGTTGACTAAAGTAAAGAATAGGGCTAATGTTAATGCAAATTACAGTATATTAGTAGGTAGTCCTTTGCATAACCGAATATGAACTGATGATACAAACTGATAATTGTAGGTTTAATACATCTCTCGGCCAGTAGCTTCATGTTATTCCCCCCAAATGTTACTATAACCTCTTAATTTTTAAATACTTGAGTATTGTTTATCTTCATACAGGTCCCAAAGTAGTATTACAACTTACCTGATATAGGCTCGTGACTCTTATATAAAGGACAATGTTTGCAAAACACACATTTGTAAAATAAAAATAATAAAACAAATAAAAATCCTGCGAATCCCCCCACAAAAAAAACCAACAACTGGTGCCCTGGGGTAGTGCCCTGGACCCAGGTCAAAGGTTAAACTTGCGAAAGGTCCGAAGAGACCAAAACTGAACATTGTGACCCACGTTCAAGATGCAACACGCTTAGAAAAACTAACTCTGCACATCATCCTCAGCATACCATTTCCAAAGTGGCAGAAGATGGTGGCAGCGTTATGCTGAGGGGAGGCTTTAATTTAGCAGGTCTATTAAGTCAGTGGTCCAGGGGAAGCGATCTTGGAGACTGAAGTGGAAACTTAAAAATGTTCAATACCACATTTCTACTGCCTTTCAGGGTTACATTCTACACTGTGTATGTCTATAGCATAAACCCCTGTAGAACGTTGTAGTTTTTTGTAGCTGTGTAACAAAATTATATAGCTACTTAATGGTAAGGTAAGCGTGCATGTTTATCCTCCACAACATTTTTTAAAGCAATTCATTAATTGTTATGGGACTGAGGGGGGGAAAAAAGGGTTTGAATCATAGATGTTTTTTCTGATTAACACTCCAAACCACATGAACACACTTCACTGGCAAAAAGCCTCCACTCATTTATTTTTGTTAAACCACAGATCACTGTGCATAAAAATATCATTCTGCAGAAAAAAAGTCATCTTCTTTCTTCATGTAACGTTTCAGAATGCTTCAAAACTCCCAAGAACAAGTTATTTTCTTTCAGGTCTTGTGGTTAAAAAGTAGATGAAGTAATATCAAAGAGTTTCAGTGCTCTAAACTAAATTAGTGACAGTGACATTTGATGATAGCGCTAGCATGTCTCCACAAGTACCGCTTGATATACAAAAGACCGGTTTTCGTCCACGTACAGCTCCTAGTATTTGTTCAGTTTAGGCTTTCTTTTTGTACCTTCAAAGCTGTACTCATTTAGCCTCAGGTGCTTCTCAAAACTTCTCTGTCGATCAGAAATAATTCTGTATTCACTCCACTAATCCACTTCTATTAGCATGCTGCTTTCAGTACTGATTCCATATTTCTACCTAAGACTGACCTGCTCTTGTTGGAGCGAGCAAGTCAGTGCCACACAAAGTAGAGATACGGGGCAGAGCGGTGGCTAGCATTGTTGCTTCTCAGCTAGCAGGGCCCTGCTAGCTACACACTTTAACTGCTCTTAAATGTAAGAAGCCATGGGCCAGAGTTACTGTGTCAAAACCACAAACACTTTCCATCACTCCGGCCTCAGAGTTTGAAGTCCTTTTAACAGAATGCTAAAGTTCAGTGTAAGCAGATTCACTGCCTGCTGGCCCTAGCTTGCAAGTTTCAGGCGACTACTATCACATGCTTTGCTAGCTTGGAAGTCATTTGGCCGTTCAGGAAGTGATGACATGGAAGCTAAAGTCACATCACCCTTTAGTGATATTAATAATTTTTTAAAAGCACAGTTTGCATGTTCAGAGGCCAGACCGACAAGTGTATTAACGAGCAGAATGCAGGTTAGCAACCTGTTAGCTTATAAGCATGTCAGGGTTACTCTGTAGAGAGCAGAATTTCAAAAAGCGATAATTTTGGGCATGATAAGCATGTTTATTCCTAAACATCTGCTAAACTCAGCAGTATATTTTAGTATTCAACCGCAGTGTACATCATTTGTTGGCCATATGACAAACAGTTCGAACTCTTTCACCTCTTTCTATGACCAATTTATTTACTTGTTTCATTGAGTCAAATCAGAAAATGCGTTTTATAGGAGGTTCATCATTTACATATTTAAAACATTTCAGAGAGATAACATTTCTAGATTTGGGTTTCTACCATAACAGATTTATTTTCTTGGTATACGTGAAAGTCTAAAGTCCCAGTCAAAAATAAATATAGCCATAACGTTATAACTGGATTGTTTTCTTTGTTATGCTTATTGCACTTCCTTTTTTAGTGACATGACATTTGTCTTATGATTAAATATTTTAAAGACAAACAATATGTCTATATATATAGCCCATGCTGCACTTTACACTCAATAAAATAGATATTAAAAAGCCACTGCAATACATTTTTCACTTTCAATACTTGATTAACTCTCATATTGAGATTAAATGGTTTTATTTGCCTTAAACTGATTTATTGATTCAGTTTAATAGTAACTTTTAAAAAATTATCAGACAAGGTTTGAAAGCAGCAACAAAAACTGCAGTTTGTCAGTTTCCTAAATGGTTTGCGGCTGCTGGCTTGTGATACGAACTCTATTTCTGTATTCAACAAGTTTATTGTGATTGAACAGATAACAGACTATCCAGTTCCTTCATATCTTCAATAAAAGGAGCATTTCAAACCATACTTATTCAATACTTATTGTCCAAAAAAATTTGCAGCATCATATTATTAACAATCATTTATTTTTGCAATTTATAATTCCCAAAGCCTAAATTATCTGCTCAAGTGTCTCCTCTGACCTTTATTCTTTTCAGTGAAGATAACTTTTTAATTATATTAATTATACATATTGTCATAATTATATTCCTTAATTATGACAGTATGTTAATTTTAGCCTTAGTCGACTCCATTTTGGTTTTCGAAAATGTCTTAAAGTGGACAAACATTTCAACATGATGCTTCGATGGCTTCCACCTGGAGCAGCTCGTTTGGTTATTTGGAAATTCAAATTTCATGTAGACATTCTATGTTCTCTATGCAAAAAAAAAAAGATTTCAGAAAGGTAATGCTTTGTTTACTGTTTACCAAAAGGCTTAAAATGTACTATGAATTGAGTCTTACATCTAGAGTGAAACATACAGACTTTGGAAAGAAGTTGTTTTGAAATGATGTTGGAAAAAAACAACACCACGTACACATTATTACACACTAAACATTTCCATTTTGAATAAAATCTAAATGATTTGATTTGATCTACAGGGGAGACTTATACGAAAACAACACCAACAGAAAAACATGCAGTTCTGTTTTTTTCCTGTGTTACAGTATTGATGTAAAATGTTCTTTATTTAAAATTAAAATTCAGCCTCACAAAAACAACGTGCACACCCTGAGTGACATCGCACACTGCATGTGGCAACCGAACCAAGTTTGTTTCCTCTTTTTTTTTTTTTTTTTTTGCATTTTAATCTGAATTTGCTGAGTTTACTGAATGGATGAAGCACAAAATGTGACTGTGTGCAAAAACACTGCATGGATCTAAGCTAAATTTGGAGAGAAGAACCAGAGCGGACTGGAATGTAACTCGACCGCTCCAGGATCAAAGTCCAAAATTCATCAGAGCTGCTCGTCCCCAAGCTGATTTTCCAGCTAAATGCCGTTTGTGATGTCACCGATCCAAAACAAATTAAAAAGTTAGCATTTCAATAAATGGAAAGTTAAACACAAACACCAAACTTTGCTACTCAGCTGCGTTTTTATATCCAGTGTACGTCTGTTGGTGGGGGGAAAAAAATAAATAAAAAAAGCTTTAAAGCTAACTAAAACAGTCTGCTCATTTTGGAGGCGTGTGTCTTTTCTAAAATAATGTTTTGCACCTCGTGTACCATCAGATAACAAATACATCCACATGCTGACATGTCATTTCTCGGGTCATATTAATATCACGAAGGCTAAAAACAACTGGGCGCATCAGAAGCTGAGAAAGAAAAGGCCGCTGCTGGCAGAGATATTGGCAGCGGTTTGGCCCAGAAACTCAGGAAGTGGTTCCATCTAACTGAGCTGTGCTTCCTGTGTGATAACTGACCCAAGCGCGCTGCGGCTCTGTCTCACACGTACACACCAAAGGAGAGTTAAAAAAATAAAACATCCCTTCTCACGTTAGGAAAAAAAAAAGAAGTACTTTTTAACCACAAATGAGGATTAATTGGCTTTAAAATGTAGGAGCAGTTTAAAAGAGACTGGAATTACATCCTTGGACTTAAATTGTTCACAGAGCGAGATCCAACACAAACAAAACCTAAATGTGGGTGTGAAACTTTTAAAAGGAAAATAAAAGAAGGTTGAAGGTAGGAGCAGGTGTGGTAGCAATGTTTACACCTTAAATTTGACGCTGGCGAGGGGGATGGGGGAGCTAAACGGCGCCGTGGCAACAGCATTTATTCCCCCTTTTTTCACATTCTGTCACATTAAAACCACAAACCTTTGCACATTTACTGGGATTTAAGGTGATAAAACAACACAGCTTTCATTTTATGTGTCACCAGTAAAAAAAAAAAAAAAAAGTCTGAAGAAAAGTGGCCTATAATTGTTTTATTAGCCTCACTGAGGCACATCTGAAGGGTGAAACGTTCACCCATTTGTCTTTGCCAAATAGCTCAAGGTCAATCTTCTTTTTTATTACTTATTTTGGACATTTAAAATGAATAGCAGTTCCAGTGTTAAACGCCGTTTAGAAATTAAAGTTTATTGCTCTTTGAGATAGTCCACCTGGATTATTATTCCACTGCTGTTGTATCACTGGAAAATGATCGCAAAACAACGGCATTATTGTTTATCGCAATAACCTCTATGACAATTGCAGCAAACGTTATTGTGACAGGCCTAGTCCTAAAATATGACTATAATTTTAGAAAGATTAAAAAGAACCAGTAGACTTTTGTAGATGTGAAGAAAGCTATTTTGCAATCAAAATAACAGCTCACTAGTGGAATAATATACAAAGACCAAAACTAAGTAGATAGCTTTCTGAATTATCTACAGAACTTCCATTAGAGAAAATTACCCCAACAGCAACAAATTGACTTTTGTAATTTTGTTTCCCTATGATATGTACTGAAAGAGAATGTAATTCCTCCTTAACCTGACCCCCAGTCAATATTTGCATTATACTGGTTGTGTAGGGAGAACTTGGTTTACTTTGTTTATTCCACGCAAGTAATTATTAAGTTCTTATTACTGTTGTCATTTGTTTTAATGCAGTGAAAACGGTTTAAAAAAACATTGGGTGAACAAAAAAAAAAGAAGCCTTTGCACAATCTTCCCTCTGATCTGGCCACTATAGCAGGTTGTTTCAGTGGACTTTTTGAAAAAGGGGATATAAATGGGGTAAAGACAAAGGCACACCACACTTTTAAGATTTTATTTGTGAAAAAATCGAAAATGTTCTATGCAGATGCATAACTTTCCCTCCATTTCACAATTATACACTACTTGGGGTTGGTCTACCATAGAACCCCCCCAAATAAAATACATTGAGATGTGATTCCAACCTGATTAGACAGGAATAAGTTTGAAGGGACTGAACAAGAGATATTTTCGGAAGCACATGGAGAATAATTTCCCTCAGCGAACATCGGGTTCTGGTTGGTGGACTCAGGAATTTAATAGCGGCGCATGTGTGCTGGGCAGAAGGCGGAAAAAGGGAGGGAAAAAGAAAACAAGAAACGAGAAGGGAAAGAAGGAGTAGCGGAGAGGAGCCGGGCTCCGTCGGTGTTGTTCTTAATATCTCCTCCTTCACGGCCATGTTGTGGGGAATGCGCGACCCTGAGGCCACGAACGTTGTGCAAAGACTTGATCTTCCAAGTTCAAACCCAGCTGCCTCCCTCAACTCATAACACCCACCCACCCCACAGATACTGACTCACACACACACTTACACACACACACACACACACACACACACACCCACACACACACACACAGCTTCCTTCCTGTTGCTGGTTTAGCCCAGTTTAGAATTGTGATAAGAGCGAAAGAATTGAGATATGTAAAACAGAGAGACTTGAGCTCAGATACCGATGTTGTCTTCTTTTTCCACTCAAGGCAAAGTATGGCAAATTTTTATTATTATTATTTTTTTATCTGATACTTGGATAAATATTTGAGAATATCTTGGAGAAATTAGGTTTGATCCCTCGGTGGCTCTCTGCAGGTGTAGCTGTGCCTCTAACGGCTCCCTCACTCACATTTTGTTTCCTGGTGCCTCTCTGTTGTTCTGTGGCAGGTTCAGTCAGACCACAGGACAGTTCACCGCCCACCAGCCCTCCACTTCCTCGTCAAGAATCGAAGCAGAGCAACATGAGTTTCCTGTGACGCCGCTCTGTCTCTGGTCAATTAGTGTAGCTGTTCGCATCACTCCTCCACAAGACGGGCTCCTGAGCTCATCTGCAGCTCGGCGAAGAGTTTCTCCGCAGGAAAGATCCAACAACACCTTTCCGCTGGTTCGGATCCTCCTCGCCGGAGGGGCCTGTGATGTTGTTTTCATGACGTTGGAGTTGCTTCGGGACACGCAGCCATGCTTCAGCAGCCAGAGCTCATCTTTGACTTTGCCAGTGACCACTTCAGCTCATCACAGGTGAGATATAGTTTGCTTGTTTGTTTGTTGTTGTTTTTTAATGACCAAAGCCAGTAGCTGATGTAAAACAACCGTTCTGTTTCAGATGGGGATGTTTTCAGAGTACCCTGCAGTGGTGGTGGAAGAGGTCCCCCATCAACACCTGCTGACATACACTGGTCTGATGGGTGAACAGTCACAGATGGAGGATCACCACGAGCTGCTTAAAGGTCAGCCCCCCCCCCCCACACACACACGCACACACACTCACGCTGTCTGCCACTCGGCCAGTTGCATCTCAGTCACAAAGTTGTCGAAAATGGTCATTTATATCAGTAGTTTTTTTTTAAGACGTGCCACTCACCCACAGACTGACAGAGTTCAAGTGTTTATTGCTGTTAACTGTGACTTACTGTGCTGCAAATGCAGTTTCCTGAAACTGCAATGTGGAACAATACATATAGAGCTGAAGCGATTAATCAAATGAATTGTGATTAATCGGTTTCATCGTGATTAATCGGCTAAATCGTGATTAACCGGTTTATTGAAATCAGCGTCAACTCGTGCAGTAATTGATTATTCGTTAACTGGAGACTGAAACAAGCTCGACATATTCAGAGCAATAATTAATTAAATGTACAAAAATTATCTACCTTCTGCATTTCAGATAAAAGCACCTGTGTTTGTGAAAATGCTCTAGCCAGAAATTCTCAAGTGGCATAGCTTTAGCTTCACCTGGTTCAGATTTACGTAAGGAATGCCGTTTTATTTCACTTTAGGCAATAACATTTTTATTTCTTATTTCAAAAAAGAAGTTGTATTGTTTGTTTATTTACATTTTTAAATGTATTTTTAATGCCGCATGAAAAATCCATTGAATATGCTTTTAAAAAAAAATCTGATTAATTGTAAGAATAGTCAATGGATTAATAAATGCAACTATGTTAGTTGCATGGCTACATCTAACATGGCTGCTTTACGTAAGTTCAATAGAAAAGGATTTTGATTCTGAAATGCCAGCCTACTAAACAGTACTGAACATTTGGTGCTCCTCCTTTTCCATTAACTTGTACTGCATCCAAGCAGCCTGACAATATTTGCCAGGCTGTAGGTCTCCCTCTTGATTATGCAACTTTTTATACTACACTTTTTCCTTCCACTCAACTTTGTAACTGTTACGCTCGGACACAACACTCTGAACAGGCAACTTCTTTAGCAATTTTCCTCATGGTGTTGCTAAAGAAGTTGCCTTTAGCAACACCAGCAAGGCTGCAAACCTTGCTGCAGAGGCTGCCAGTGACTGCTGTGCAACTATACTGAAAAAAGAAAACCGGTGATCCACCTCAAAGAAAAATAATGTATTACAAGTAATACGATTAATATATTAAGTTTATTAAGTTCTCATGCTAAGCAAACATGAATGAATTAAGCTTTACAAACTTAATTCGATTACATGTCACAAGTTAACTCTTTTTTTTTTTTTAATTGGAGCTCCATTCTCTTTTTGCAGTGTCTCAAGCGAGCTGTTTTTTTTGTCTGTGTGACTAAATTGTGGGTTTTGGTTTGCTGTAAACCATAGCACTTAATTAAACAAAAAAAAAAAACAACAACAAAAAAAGGCGCCTTATCTGTGCGCATGCGCACTAGGGTTCACAGCACATGGACCACCCTCCGCAAAAAAAAAAAAAAAAAAAAAAAAAATCCAGGAAGTGAAACAAAACATTCCTAGCGTGCTCCTGTTAGTGAAGGAGTCCCAACAGGATGCTGAGGACGCGGTGAAAGCAGGCTGCAGCTCCCCTCGTGCCATCGTCATAATGAAACAGTAAGGCATGTCGCCGGGGTCGTGTTTATCTGTGGGATGTCGTGTTTATCTGTGGGAGCAACAGCCGTTTAAAGCTCGCAGAGGTTCTCGGCTGCATTAGCCTCCCGGTAACAGCTGGTTTAGAGAAGGACTCGGACAGCTGAGGAGGGTTCCTTTGAAAGTTTCTACAACATGGAGGACAGAACCGCGAACCCAGTGGGTGTTTTTGTTTGCTTTTTCACCTGCGCGGTGGGTTTAGTGGAGCTTTTGTCCCTAGCAGGAGACAAGTAGCTGCTAGCTAGCAGATGGTCTGTTGAGCTGCTTCACAACCTCATCACCTCGTGAATAAATGCGCGGAAAACAATAGACCCCGTTTCTGTCGGGACCACACATACCGTACATTATGTTTCATAAACGTGGTGGCGTGTGATGAGTGAAAAGGAGCGAGTTGTACCAGAATGTTTCTTGTTAAGAGAACAGCATGTAGACAGTTTAACTCAGACTGTTACTTATTAACAGGTTGTTGAGGCGCACTGTAAATGAATCTCAAAACTTATTAGTTGCTGGGTTAAGGAAGACGCCAGTACAGACTTTAATAACATTACAATAGCGTGTGTTATGCTCAGAAACAATATTAAAGATAAAAACAGAATAAACATGTAATGTTGTATTATTGATTTTTTATTATTAGTAGTATTTTGTCTCAAAGGGAAATAACTTTCCTGCTATTTTTAGATAGTTTTTGGTCAATGTTTTTCCAGACACCTATCATAGACCCTTTAGTATTCATTGCTTGTTACTTTGTAATTTGTTAGTAATTTAGGGCCATTGCAGCAATTTATTTGTAATTTTGTTTTAAATGACACACAGTAGGGCAGAACACTTTTTCGACAACATTTAGGTTTTTACCTGTCCTGCATTTTTTTCCTGAATATCCAAAAATTTAGTCTCATGTCAAACATGCTTTATTAATCCCAAAGGGAAATTAAATGTAATATTGCACAAGTTTCTTTAAATAGCTGTTGTAGGTGATAACTTAGGGCAGGAAGGATCTCCTTATGCAGTCAGTATTACACCAAGCCTGAAGAAGCCTCTGACTGAAGACACTTTATTGAAGTCTCATCAAGACAATGCTAAGGTTGTCCACAATTCCATAATTTTCCGTCTTTAGGACGTTACTCGTCTGCTGTAGTTTGTTTTGGGGGGTTTTTCCCCCAAAGACAAAACTGCCAATTGTGCCATCACAATCAGTTTTAAGAACCAGATGGAAAAAGTAAAAGAGGAAACATAAGAAAATCAGGCACTGTTATTTAAGAAAGTTCAAAAAGCCTTGAGAAACATTTAGCAAAGGAAAGCTATCTGCCTGTAAGCAGAAATGAAAGTGGCTATATGTAAAAAAAAAAAAAATAATAATAATAATAATAATAACAATAAAAAATCACAGGTATGGTAGCAGGCTTCCAGTTGACTCTGGCTTCATGCAGCTGCATTATAGATGTGATATGAAATCAGACCAATTAAAACATTACAATATTAGACAGACATTTATAACGTCTGTCTAATCAGCCGTAGGAAATGGTAAGTTTTGGCTAAATCTGCATTGAAAAGATGACTCCTTAACTCGTGTTGATGTAGGGCTGGGCAATATGGGGAAGAAAAAAAAATCCTATCACCATAAATCACTATCAATTGACATATATAACAGTATAAAACAAAGAATGGTTATTTTTATAATTTTTTCAATGTTTTCTGTTATCATTAATATATGAATTGCTACTTTGTTTTTTTATCTGATTTTAAACACAACGGAACCGTTCGGACCCTTCTCGTCAATTACAGTATGTGTACGGTCTTCTCTTCCTTCAGAACGATTATTTTTTTCTCTTTTTTTTTTTTTTTCCCCACTCATGTCCCATCTGTTACCTGAAGTAAGACGCCACATCTGCACAGTCACCAGCCGTTAGTCCGTCTGGCTGCTAGTGAGCATTCTGCATCAACAAACACGGTGTCAGCGCAACTTTAAGAAGTCTTACATTCATGCTTCTAAAATTAAGGACTTAAATTAGTTAAATTCATTTTAAAAATGCAAGTTGGCCTGAAATACGTCGATCAAAAGTCATAAATTTTGTCGTTGCAAAACTGTTTAACTCCTTATACACCATGTTCCAAATTATTATGCAAGTGATATTTTCTCTGATTTTCTTAAATGGTCAATGCAAATGATGGTCAGTTTAATTTTCATGTCATGAACTATTACTGTATAAATCAAATTTTACTAAACAAAGCTCCCCATGAGAACAGTATTTTTTTCAAAAATAAAAAACTCAAAATGCACTGTTCCAAATTATTATGCACAGCAGATTTTCTAAACATTTTATGGATTATAAAGACCTGCAAACGGGCATTCTTTGAATGTGCAGCATTAAGTGGTCACATGCACTAAAATCAGAAGCTATTTTAATCAAAAACATCTTAACAGACCGAGTTACATGTTAACATAGGATCCCTTCTTTGATATCGCTGCACAATTCTTGCATCCATTGAACTTGTGAGTTTGTGGAAAGTTTCTGCTTGAATTTCTCTGCAGGATGTCAGAAAACCTTCCCAGAGCTGCTGTTTTGATATGAAC
>CAEFZX010016087.1:0-18726 GCA_903066825.1 Alfaro cultratus | reverse complement strand
TATACACAAATAGAAAAAATATTAAATAATGACAACTTCTCCTTAAGTGAGTTTCCAGCAGAGGGAGGTGCTGCTCCATGACTTACTCTAGTGCTTTAGTGTGTACCACAGTAAAAAAACTGATTAGGTCAGTTTGCTTTCCCTTTAGAAATATCTTCCATCTATGCATGTATTACTTTTTCATGCCTAGACTCTTTCTTTTTCACCCAATGAACACACTTTTATTAGATCACTTTGTGTAACAAAGGCTCAGGTTGACACATTTGCAGAGGAAACTGACAGATAGGGGGACCTTTGGGAACTTTAATACCTGGAAGGCAGCTAGTAAATGTTTGCAGTTCTCAGTGATCCAACTAAAGCCACAACAATACACACAGACATAATATGATTTATCACTTTGCATGGTCATCTGCTCAGTGTACAAAGGTGTAGTAACAAACGCTGCTCAGGAGACGGAAACGTGTAGAAAAAATGGAACCAAAGAGTTAAACTCAAATTTCAGCTAGTTTTCATTGGCTTTTGCTATAAAAATGGAATAGATCAGAAATCTGTGTAAGAACAGTGGAAGTCCTCAATCTAGGGAAAATGTGGTTGGGTAGACGCAAGAGAAAGAAAACCTTCAAATTTCCTAAATAATAGTTATGTATGTTTGGAAGCTTAAAAACTATGAGGCTGTGTGCGTGACAGCACCTTGAGGGTGTTATGAAAGACAAAAGGAATGTAGCATGAGCTGTTTGTCTCTCTATTCACCTAGCAGATGTACATAAAAAACATTTTGAACTTTCTGCTACTGACTTTCAAAATGCTCCCCTGTACATTCCAATATCCATTTTTTTATCAGTAGTTTGCATATTTCATAGACCGAGGGGGGAAATGATCACTAACGTATAAAGAGTGAGAAGTGATGTAAGATGTTTGCATACCGACGGGCGGGCAAATGTAGAACGAGCGTCACGAAGAGACATGTTGCAACACTTGTATTTACAAAAGAGGAACACAGATGAGAAAAAAAAACAAAAAAACAACATCACTGTGCTAATTTGCACTGTCAGTCATTTTTATGTGGAAAACTTCCCAAAACATTTTACCACTAGACTACTGATTTCCTGCCAGGACTGGTGGACATCATCAATATGGTTTTTTCCCCAAAAAACTAAAACTGAATCAGAACAGTTATGAAAAATTGCCAAATATGGAAGACAGTTAGCATGCACCACAAAGCTTTCAAGTGACGTTTATGACTTTTTTTCCACTTTATAAAATTATCAATTTTGCATTCTTTTATTGTTGCATATTCGTAATTTCCCTGATGCTTAACTGTGGTGTTGAACAGAGTTACAGAGGACGCAACTGTTGTGTTGACGCAGTTATGCTAGTTATGCTAGAGCACTCTTTTTAGAGCTTATATCTATGAAGCTAAATGTTTAAGTCATAGAGACTTGAGAATTTGGGTGTACCTCACTAGATAAGTTTTCTCCTTGAATGTCATCAAAGGGTTTTCTTAGAACTATTAACTAAGAAGGTTTTTGTTCAATAGGGGAGCACCATAAACACAGAGGAGACAGCCATCAACTGTGAGGAGATTATTTATGCTGCGTCTCCAATGCTAGAAGTCAGGTAATTCTGGGCATGTTCAGTTTCAAGTGTCTACATGAAACTGAACATGCCCCTCAGAGGTGAGTCCTGGAATGTGTATTCTCACTCATACTCATTGAGCTGTCTGGAGGTGTCTAATTATATTGATGGGATTATGTCTTTGAAAGTTATAGAATATTGGTAGATTCATATGCAAAAGGTTGTGATCTATTTGCTTATTTTTGCATACTGGTAACCAGATAGCTTGTTAAAAAAAATGCATAAGCTGTGTACATCCATGCAGGTTTTGCATATGCATTAAGGGGAAAATGTATATAGCTTCCTTGAGCTCTCTCTTGGAAATGAATCTATATAAGGAATGTGCTGGATGTGTCATAGGAAGTGTTACTGCAACACTGTTTCCTCCCTCAGTGCTTTCCGTACTTTGTACTATCCCGTGAGTCTGTCACTGTGGGAATGACTTTGTTTCTTCCTGTCAGTCTTAAAGTCTTGTATTTTATGCAAATGTAGAAACTTGCCTACATTGGATAAAGCCGATTCAGAAATATTGACTATATTCTTGTCCAAAATAAAAACATGGTTGAGAAACATGGCATAGCCAGGGAAACACAGGATGATTAGCCAATTAGAATTCAGTGATGTGTTACTTTTAGGAATCTTTTTACCTACTTCATGCTGTCAGACAGATGCTGTAATTTTATTGTTTCTACAGGCCATATTCATTTCACCTTGCAGACATTTTTTTACTGACCTTACAGTAATTTGAAGTCTGAAGGGACATCCCAAAAGTGATTAATTTACCACAACCACACAAGAGGATCTGCTTTAGCACAGGATTTGTCCCCAATTACTCCATTGTATGTCTTATTTCTGGAATCAGTACATATTTTCAGTAAGGTCAAGACCAAAGAAGTTGGTCAACAAAACCTTACACTATAACTCAGAAAATCATTAGCTGGCTTTGGTGACGAATGCAGTGACAATAAAGGGTCATCAGACTTTCCCAATTTTTATTGCAAAACCTGCTTGTGTTTTTTTTTACTGTAGGCATGATGGCTCATTCTGAGGTCCTACTTTTTTAGCAACACTTGTAGTCATTTATACATCTATTTTGACTGGAGTGACCAAAAGTCTTTCTTATTTCTGAGTGTGTATGTGGGATGTGTCTGTCTGTTAGTTTTAGAACAGCTATAAGGAGAGTAGCAAATGCAAACTCAGATGAATTGTCTGAGTTGTGAAACTGTGAAGCTGGGCAAAATGTGGAGTCAAAGACCATCCCAAAGGCAACAGAAAGATGGGTACACCCGGGGAACAACTGTCAGGAAAAGCCCCATACGTCGCATCAGCTTTCTTAGCTGTTAAACAGACCACAGCCATATTGTGGTTGGGCTCTGCCCAGCGTCATAAAATCCTTTGTTTCCTCTTTTTACAGCCGTCACTACCTGTAATTGTGATCCACCTCGCTCAGCCAGTCACTTCCCAATAGAACGGCCCATTTGTGAGTGCACACTACGTGTGTCTAGTAGTGGATGCAAAGTTCCTGAAGTGGACTGTGACTGTTCACAAACAAGTCACGTCAACACCTGCAACACGCACTTACTTTTGCATGAAACTGTACTATTACATATGTTATAGGATTTCAATTGTTAGTGGAGAGGAATATCCCCTCAAGAGAGCTCTGACCCAAAAAAGACGATGAGAACACATTAACACAGCATGAGGTCCGCACACAGCCCCTGCTTCAGTCCCACACAACAGACCCACAGGTATCCAAGTATGCCTGCAATGCACCCACCCTGACACCACCCAGCACAGCACACCCCCATGGCTACCCCGCTCCAAAGTGAAGCCACGCCCCTGATATCGCAGCCACACACCATCGACAATCAGGCACATAAAACTAATTTCTATTTTCTTTTTTTCCTTTTCTTTTACGTGTAGTGTCCGACTGTGTGCCAATTAAATTAAAGTAGTTAATCTATCAGATTTACTTTCACAAGAAGGGCATTATGGCTTGAGCTATAATGCTGCAAGAGAGGCGTTTGACACTGCAATAACAATAGTAATAGCATTTTATCAGTGAAGTGTGATAACAAAAGGGGAGGAAGAAAATTACGAGTCTTGCTCAGACTGTTAACTAAACTGACCTTATCAGATAATCTGTGATGATCTTAAAGCATCAGATGGCACATTGCTTTCATAAAAATACAGACTGTGGTTTTGTTGCCTAAAGATGACAATGAGATCCAAACGAGTACATCATGTTATTTTTTTATTTTTGCATAGACTCATTGTAACGGACTTACTTTGTTTGCTCACCGTTAACCCCTATGTTTGTATCCGTTCCTGATTTTTTTCCCCTCCTGTTTTCTCTGTTTCGACGATGCTTATTTTTATAGGAAGGAATTCTGCTGGTGTCGGCGATGCTAGTGTCCCTGTGGTATGTATTCCTGGGAGGTCAGCCAAGGCTAAATACACACATGCTGTATCCATTCCTTTCCTTTTTAATAACCAAACCCACCAGAAACACACATGTACACACATACACATACCACTCACTTTTTTCAGCCCACCTGTTCAAACACCACTGTGTATATGTTCATACACGTGCGAGCTCACAAAGAGGCCTATTGTGCTCAGGTCTTCGATGTCCATGCTGTGTCATGAATTGACTGGGCAGCCACAAGCCCTTTGCTGATTTTAGCCGAAATATGAAATACGGGCCTAAAATAACACAGGCATGGACAAAAAGGCAACTGAGCCAAAATTGTGCCCCATCAGCATTGTGTCTTTTAAAGAAAGGACTTAAAATACAGATCATCTTGGACACAGAAGTCATGCAGACGGATGTTTGAAATCATATTGGAAATCAAAAATAAAGAAATGAAAAATGTCTTTTCAAATATGCATTGAAGTTCACTTCTATTTTAGATAGATAACAGCAACTACACAGAGAAAAATGCCACTATCTCAATTATATTTTCTGGATATTTCACAGCTGTGCTGCTTTAGATGTTCCTAAGATATATGCATATCAATTCAAGAAACAGCAAGCGCTAATTAGGCAACTGCAGAGTGCTTCTCATGATGTGCTATGGGATTTTATCTTGCACTGATAATCTCATTATGTGTCTTGCCATTTAGAGACACTTTCTGGCACTTACATGTAAAACGAATTGCTGAATAACTTGCAATTAATCTGTAAATGACGTGTGTACAAAAAAGGATTTCATGACACTCATTTTCACATCTAAGATGCGTTTCGAGTAAATAATCTGATGAATTGGAACACAATTTGGAATTTGTTGTGTGTATTGGGGACACCTTTACAACTGAGTTGGGCCACACTTTTTAGATTAAACAAGTTTGTAAAAAAAAACAAACAATTTAATCCACTGGAGGGAACAACCGTTCCACTCTACAAATGAAAGTTTTGCATTAACAAATAAATAATTTTTGATGGTAAGCAGTCACTGATTATGTCAGTCTTCGGACATTTTTTAAAGACTATTATCAATACCTGCGTGGTGCTGATATGATGATACGCTACTTTAATTAAATAATGTCTTTGAACATCTGATAATTAAGAACAGACGATTCAGAGCACCAACAGACTTTTTCAGGATTGTCAAAATAGAATGTTGCAACTCAAAGTCACCACATATGCTGCACTTAGATGGTGCTGTTACAAAGTCTACATATCGACTCCTCAAGTCGATATGAACAAGTGGGATTTTACAGCATAACAAGGTGGTGAAAACTGATACTTTGACCTGTTGGGGGAAAGTAGAACTGGAATGACTTCCAGTAACAGATGCTTTCATAATAATTAATCTTTAAGGTATTTTTATTGTCTTTAACTTTGTGTGTTGTAAATTTTCTTTATACTCTCGTTTAAATATTGGTTTTGATTTGATAACAACTGTACCTGTGCTGTGTGTAAATGCTTTATTCCCTTGGTAAATGGTAAATGTTTTATTCCCTTGGTAAATATTAAGCCCAGTTTCCTTTGCTCAGTGCCAGGCCATTGGGCTTGTGAGACCTTTGTTACTCCTGGTATTCAGATCTATATCACTTTTCAAAGCTGTAGACAGGGCTTTGCCGTTTTTCTTTTGGTTAATGGTGGATTTTCCTGTTTCTGTAGCCATGTTGTGAGTTGCCTTCCACCTTAGGATTAAACATTCAGATATTCTTTACCTGCTGTTTTCTGCCAACTCATCCTGGATCCTCTATCTTTACCACACCAGTGTATTGACAAATCCAGGTAAAACAAAATGCCACATATCAGAATACTATTCAGCTAATAAGTGGTAGAATCAACATGGGAAGAAACTCCTGATGTATTATGGTCCAGGTTCTGGAAAATGTCAGAGATGTTGAAAATTACAAGGAGAAAACATTTTGGTAAGTCACAGTGCAGCAGTGACATGTTTATACATACTTTCCATCTTTGTTGCATTGTCTCCACTCTAAATTTTCAAAGATATAGGAAATGAAATCTTTCTTGCTGAAATCTTTCATGTTTGTAAACCATAAGTCTGCATAACGACAAAAAGCGCTTTATACTTTAAGACCAAGCCAGCCCTCTCCAGCACTAATGTCTGCAACATTCAGTCATGTGCTCTTTTACACAGAAAGCTGTTTTTATTCTGGTGTGTCACACATCTGCTGTCAATAAACCCATCTAATTTATTTCCATGCGATCATAAGAAAAGGAAATAAAAACAGGAAGTGTGAAGTCTAAAAAGGAGAAGTGCCAGTTCAGGCTTTAGAAACAGGAAGTGTGCAGTGAACATGTATGGGCTGGTGTGTTTTGAAAGATCTGTTTTAATAACAGAAATAGATGTGAAACTGGCTGACGGGACTTTCTTTTTCTGCCCAACACCCAGAAGAAACACATCAGGCTATAAAAGGCTAAACACTGAAAAGACAGATGAGGTCCTAGGGCGGATATGCGCGTGTATATATATATATATATATATATATATATATATATATATATATATAGAGAGAGAGAGAGAGAGAGAGAGAGAGAGAGGATATATAGAGAGATACTGTATATATCTATAGATATATAGATATATATCTATATCTTTCACAAAAGAATTTTAAATCATATTATGGGCCCTGACAACATCACTTTAGCATGGCTAGCCTTTCACTACTGTTTCTTTAATTTTGTACAAACCTGTGCAATAAAATGTTTGTCTATTACAAGAGAGAGAACTATTTCTGTTAATCTCACAGAACCACTTTAAGATATCCAACCATCCCTTTAAAGGGGCAATACTTTATGTTTTCTGTTCACATAGTGCCATTTTATAGCACAATCAATAATATGTTATCTTCAGTTGTATATCTCAAATATGGCTTAAAAGAAATGACCCCTTCATTAATGTAATGCCTTGAAATTGGATCTCTGTCTCTTCAAGAAACTCTTGGTCTTTCACTCCACCTTCAGGGAGTCATTACCAATAGCTCATATAATGAGCTCAGCAAATACACTGTTTCAGCTGATGTTTGCTGATTGCTGCAGGCTAGTTTGAAGGAGCTGAGTCAGGGAATTGTGAAAGATGGGTGCTCTGAGGCAGAAGTTGATAAGCTTGGAAATTGCAACTTAGAGTAGGAGCTTCAGCCTCGAAGACAGTTACCTAAGGTATTTGCACAACTCAATAGGATTTCTCAAATATGCATGAGAGAATCAAGGAAATGTCCCAGCTATGTTTTTGATGTAGGAATAACATATTAACATGATGTACAGCTAAATAAAAGTTGATTTTACATAATACTGCCCCTTAAAGACAAAAGACACATGACCTTTTGTCAAAGTTAAAGGTATGACCAATGATATACAGTACATTACTGATTCGGACATCACGTAACTATTGTGTGACAAACATGCACCATTGTTATGCATTGAGTCGGAAATATTGGTGGTTGGGAAAAAGACAATGTGCAAACATTCATGCAAAGAATCTAAAAATGGATGCAATGTTTTGCTATTAATGGTCAACATTACAAAAGCTAGATAAAGTCTAAGACTATAAAGTTTCAAAAGTCAGAAACAAGTTTTCATAAAAAAATAACAATGAAGATTTAGGAAGCAGGTCATTTATCTCAGGTTGATTAATGACAACCGTATCATGCACCTATGCTCCACAGTTCCGTGCGTTTTGCTTTGGTTGACTAAAACCCACATCCACTGATGTGATGATGACAGATCATCAGTAGATCAGGTGATGAAACTAACTGACCAACCATCGCTCCTGTTCACGCCACCACTTACCAATATTTGCAGAATCGACGTCAAGTCTAAAAACATAATACTGTAATAAAATGATTGTTCTGTTTGTGGGTTTTATGTTCTGTTCTTTGCTTGGGAAATTCTCGCGTGTTTTTTGGTTTTGATGTTGCCGATACACTTGTGCATTATTTCTTCACTGCCGCCTAGTGGAGTTGTCATGAGGTTGCCACAGCAACAAATGTGTGAGCGTTGAGTATCGCTAATAGGAAGAGAGTAACAAGAAGAATTCATTATAGCACTATGCCGCCACAGTAAGTTGTGAAAGTTCAAGAGGTGGCAAGCCTAATTGTACTAATATTCATAACAATAATCCAAAAGGATAAGATATCTCATGACGTTTTTAACAAACTGTGGTTCATACAGCGACAGTTATGTAAAATTAAATTAATTGTCCAATATAAAACTGAAATTTGTTTAGACCTCTCTTGCATCTTGACAGAACTAACAGAAACCAAACTGTTTATAGATTTATTTCCAGGGAGAGACATGTTTTACATATTAAAACGTTTACAATTTTCTCAGACAAAATATTATAGAAAACATACAAAAAATAAGGGCGCTATGACCATTATTTCTTGTATGTGGGATGTATGACCATCCCACATTGCAATGAAAAGTATGGTTTTATTGACCCAGTGAATAATAATGGCGCCTGAAGGTGCACAACACTACCCATAACAGCTAATATATTACTGAACTGGACAGCTAATAGACGCTGTTCAATTCAGTAATATACAGCTCTGGCAAAAAAAATCTGAGTTAGTTTCTTTGATTCTACTTTTCAAATGTATATGTTTGAGTAAAATGAACATTGTTCTTTTATTCTATGAACTGACAACAATTTAGTATGTATTTGCAGAAAATGAGATATGGTCAAAAAAATACCAAAAAAAAAACAAACAAAAAAAACAGATGCAACAATACTAATGTTCTAACTCAGGAAGAGTTCAGAAAACAATATTTGGTGGAATAACCATAAGGTTTTCAATTGGGTTCAGTGCAGTGGGCTCTTAATTTTTTCCAGAGCCATATGTCAATGGATATGACATCAAGCTTATCTTGACTATGGGTTCAGAGTCAGTTTATCACAAAGCATTTTATGATTATGAGTCTATTTAGCCTGATCAAAGTTTAACCCAAATTTCTGATTTACAAGACATAAACTCTTAGAAGAGTGCAATAAAAATTAGTCTTGGTCATATAGTCTTTATAGCATCAGTCCATTTATGACTCAACAGCCTGACCAAAGACTCTAATTCAAGGAACAGATCTGGGTTTTTAGAGTCCACCAAAGTCTACAGATGTATTATTTCGTGCTTTTCACAGTGCTTCATTCATACTTTATTTCTTGTTTTATTAAATAAGGAAACCAAACTGAATCAACTTAAGTCAATAACGTATTGTCACTTATAACATCCTACTTTTACACATGTTGGTTTTTTTAGCATACCTATATGTGATTATTAATTCATCATCTTGCATGGCTCTTAAAAGCAAACCACACTAGTGAGACTTGAAATGTTCAGACTCTGGCATAGTGATACTTTATCATTAAAATGTCAAAATATTTCCTGAGGCCTTGCTTTAAGACACATCAAAATTGCCATAAAAGCATGTTACTGTAAATGGGAGATTGTCATAAATCCCTCTAAGCATACCTTTAGTACCAAAGAGACCCACTAGTGAAAGTAAAATTCGAGAGAGAAAGAGTGGATCATCAGGAAAGGAGAAGTGGTGAACAGAGTCGACAGAGAGGGGGGGAAGTTAGGGGATTTTTGCTCTGCCTTCACCCTCACACACTGCTCTACTCCTCCACCTTCTTCCTCCTCCTCCTCCATCTCCTGTGTCTGCTCTCTGTTGTGTTTGCGTCACACAAGTGGAGTTAGAGGACACCACAGGAGGAGGGGTGGACTGGAGCCTGTAGCAGAGGAATGTAACTAAGTGATAGAACATGGCTATAAAAGGATTGCACTTCCCCTCCGATACTCTGATGTCACAACACAAACATTTCCTCCTTCCTTCTCCTCCACTTCGCAGTTATTGACACTTCTGCCAGTTATCCATAATTTCTCTGGAGCCCACATGTAGCTCCTCTGACTTTCCTGATAAATAGGTCAGTATTTACTGTAAGAGAGGAATAGTTTTGTGTTTTGGTAAATCACATTGGCAGACAATGGTCTATGTGTTGTGCCCACATTATTTGATACCCTGCTGTTAAAGCTATCATCAGGGACTCCAAAGCAACACAACATAAAATGATTATATGTCTGTTTTTTGTTTTTGTCATGCAATAATGTGCTTCATTTTTTTATTTTTATCTTTCCTTGTGAGTGTTTGCTATTGTGTGTACATTTTGTAGACTACTGTAAGTGAATTGCTTATTGGGGACAACACATTATTTCAATTCAATTTAAAAAGGGTCTTTAAAAGACAAACAATTTATAAATGTTGTGTAATAGCCAACTTAAAGTATTTTTAAAAAAATCAGATTTCTAGCCATTTTATTCATAGCACTTTGTCACAACGTTTGATAATATGAATCTATCAAAAGTTTGAATTACATTAAAAGTTTCAGAGATGACTCTGAAAAAGTTGTTACATACTACATACAGTACTAGCTCTTTCTGAATATTTTTTCCCTTTATCAAATGATAAGCCAACACAAAGACGAGACAACTAGCAACTTATAAACGGTGTTTTCGGGAGTCACTCAAAAGGCGTAGCAAATCGTCAACTATTGTTTGATTAATCTGTCAGCAGCATGAAATAATTTTGCTCAAGAATTTCTATTTGCACACCAAATAGGAAGCCACAATTCACTACAGGGACACTGAATCCGAGAGCATTTACACTCCCACATGCTGATGCTGATCTTTTTACCTTTAACCTACCTCGTTGAAGTCACTCAACACTTGTCATTTCTCACTTTTTCCAGGTGCATAACATAGAGCATTAAAAAAGCATTGAAATCAAACATCACACGGTAATAACAAGTAATTTGATATGTCAGATTTGGTTATTACTGCCACCTGTAATGACAGGATTTGTCTCTCCATTGGTAGTGTCACATTAAAAAACAGCATCTCAAAAATAGCAGGATCATACCAAGTGAAATGTGCGCTAACAAAACGAGTGGTTTCTTAGTATTTTAGCATGCTCTGACCCCTTCCATGTTATTCTTTTCCACGAAAAGCAGTGGTATTTTCCAATGACCTAGTTAGCAAGAGATAAAACTTACATAACAGACTCCGTCACACTCTGAATGGCTGACGATGTTTTAGAGCTAAAGGATTTCTCAACCAAAAATGTTTAATCCGCAGGTTGTGACAGATATGGTGGGAACACGGGAGAAGGAGTATATGCTAAGCAACCGCTGCAAGTAGACAGACACACACACACGAACACGCACACATACAAATACTTGGTTACTAGGTTCTAACTATCAACAGCAAAGCCTGAATAAACTGCTGACTGAAAATCCCTTCATTATCCAATGGGAGAAGAAAAAATGTTAATCCTTCACAACTTGAAAGATTTTCTGAGATTTATGTCTTACAAACCAGTTCTTCCTGTGATTAAACTCTTGGGACTCTGGTTTAAGATTAAATTAAATTACCTGTCTGTTTGTTTCAGACTTTTTCTTGACAACTCTGTCATGTAGTTTCATTGATAATGTTGGACTCCATAAAGGGCAATAGCTTTAACAGGCCTGTCTGAGTCCATGTGTAGTCTTTAGATCAAGTGACTTAGGGGAAAGACTGTATTGACAGAAGCAGGTTTGTGGTTGATTGTTAACAATTTCTGTGTGGGAGTTGCTAAATCTATGTTAAAAATCTATGTGGTGCAAAATGTGACATGGGGGGGAAAAAAAGCTGAAGTCAATCAATAGCTAAAACACTATTAGGTGAAAAAAAAATCCATGTTGTTGTCAATAGTTTAACTTGAAGCACTTTATAAAAGAATGCTTCTTTTGACCAACTTGCTGTCACCAGGTTCCTGAAATGTCCAGCTTTGTGGAGCTTTCAGACATTTGCCCTTTTGTTCCACGGGGCGTTTAACAAGCCTAGTCCCGTGAACTGGCTGGTAAGTTAATGTTTGCGAACAAACACTTGCCTGCTTTTTTTTTTTTCATTCTGGCTTTGCTGTTTACACTATGTGGTCATTGTCCATCACCATGGCAACACATCCTGCTATGGCTCGAAAGGGGAACTGGGTTTAAAGACACAATGTGCAATTGTGGCTGAAGTTGAGGTGTACTCAGGGTCCAGTTTCAATAGGTTTCTTCGGAAAATCTACATTCCTCATGCATTTGTAATGCATAGACAATGGAAATAAATCAATTTTGGTTGTCTCAGGTGTGTTCTGAGCTCAGCAGATGGCATGATGCAGCTTGAGTAAGATATGTTTATAGCTTTAATTTAAATTGATGTTTTCATTCTATTTTCTAGCAAAGAGCAATACAGCAAGTTGCAAAGTAATTGCAAATGCAACAGTAACAAGGAAAAACATGGTAAATAAAATCATGCAAAGATAATTAGAATGCATTGCACAACATGCTCTGTGCTTGTATGTTCAACCTTGGTTACATATTAAAGGTCCGTTGTAAGTTACAACAAAAACAAGTTAAATATTATGAGAGGTTTTGTCTTACTTTCTTGCAAAGCACGTTTACCTCTTCATACCCTGAACGTTGGGCAAAACCACCACATGTTTAAATATTTTTCAGGTTTCATGTAATAATATAATTATGTAGGATTACATAATCCTACATAATGGATTATGTAGGATTTCCCGCAAATCCTAATTTGCACATGCATGTATGCAGATCTAAACCATTCCACTTCAGTTTGCTTGGATGTTTAGGGTCATTGTCCAGCTGGAAGGAAAACCTCTGCCCTAGTTTCAAATCATTTGCATGCTCTAATAGGTCTTCTTCCTGAATTGCTCTGTATTTAACTCATTTTGTATCCATATCAGTTTTAGTTACCTTCCCTGTTACTCCTGAGAAACGGATCCCCACAACCCATCAATATGATCTCTGATCAGTCGCTCCCTCTGAATCCTTCCATTGGCGATGTTCTCCATCAGAGCCAAAGCGTGGCTCACCTTTGCGCAGCTACTTATATACGTGTGGTTGCATACACACCTTGATCACCTTAAAAACAATCAAAACTGTTGGTTACTTTTAATCAGCAGGTTTGAGTTAATCTGCTGATCCAACCCTGTTTTCTTCTTTTAGTGAGAACGAAATGACCCCACAGATGCATTTCATGCGCTTCGGCGCACAGACCAATGCGTTACATCTTTATGAGACAAAAACTGATGAAAAGTACTATTTACATTCGAGCGAGGTTTTCGCATACTTTTATTTTTATTTTCTTTATTTTGTGTCCGTGTTGGCTTATTGTCTGAGGATAAATGCGGTTCAGTTTCATCATTTACGTTTAAACAGTAAAATATTAAAATCATGAAAAACATCGGCTTTGATGCTTCTTGGTCTAGATAACACCAAATGTAGTCCGATTTCAGTGTATTTAGGTGAGTTTTGACGCTTTGTAGTTTGATGTTGTCCACAGAAAAAGTTTGCCTGGGCGCCTCACATTTTCACGCCAGCGAAAAGTGTGCGTATATTTACGCAAACTTTGACGCAAAGTAATTTTTTATACATGCCAACTTGTGCGGGAAATAAGGCGCTGCATCTTTTTTGTGCAAACGCACTTTTTATGCTTGAGGCCCCAAGTCTTTATCGCTAACCCTGATGTTGTTCTTTTACTAATGTTCTCTAACAAATCTCTAAGTCTGTTGCATTTGAACAAACATTAATTAATACACAGGTTGCCTCTATTTACTTCAGAAGGCAATTGGTTGCACAGGAGTCCATGCAGCTTATCAGAGTAAAAGGTGCTGAATATAAATACAACTCAGATTTCTGAAATTTTATCTATGACATATTTTTAAAAAAAACAAAAAAACAGAACTATTTCCTTCTTTGGCGTTATATGTCTGTTCTACAACATAATAAAATAGGAAATAGTTCAAGGTTTTAAATAATAATAACATGAAATGGCAAGATCTTCGTGAAAGTGTAAACCAGTCTTAATGAACCTCAAAAAAGTTCTCCAACTATAAAAATAACAAAACTATACTACAAGGACTCTCTTGAAAAATGTAGAAAAGGTTTACGGTTTACTCAAACAAAGTTGCTTAACGAGGTAATTTCATTGGCTTTCTAAATTTAAATTTGTCTTCCATTTTCTCTGGAACCATCATGAAAGAAGTTTCCGCATACATGATTTGTCTGCCCACAATGTAACATGCAAAGGCTGTTTTCAAATCTCTGTCAAAGGCCACATGTCAAGGTCATGTGAGCATACTATACATAGGCTACAATCGCACACTGTAAAACACAACGATTTCTAAATGCAACACAGAAAATCTCAGAGAAATTCAAACATGGTGCACTAGCCAACATTCCAAAGTCTTTTTAGTGGCAAGTTTTTTAAAGCCTTTCTTTCATTCCATCAGCTGCCCAAACTCTGAGAGGGTGGTGGAGTGTTTGTTGCACAACACATCGTCTCACAGGGAATTTAAAGTGGAAGTTGCAACAGGGTACTTTTGTGAACTTCTGCTTAACATATAAATGCGTCTTGCACAATCTCTAGAACACTTAGATTGCAAAACATAGACCAATCAAAGCTGGAAATGACAGCAGCTGACTTGCTCCCTGGGAAATGGCATGTTGTGTAATTCCGTTGCTTTCCCTGTTTCATGTTTGCATTTAACTAAGTTTTAGGACATTTGTAATTATTGAAAGGAATGGATGTATTTCACTGCTACAGTTTACATGGTGAGCTGTTCTGCTAAATCAGCTTTATGTGCAGTTTAGAAATGCCTTCAGTTTCCTGAATAATTTTAGTGAAAATGAGGCGGAAAAAGAACAGTTTCTGGTGTGAGCCGCGACTGGAGGGGTGGTTACTGCTATTGTTTTTAGTTGCTTTTCTTGGCAAGCGCAATCACTGTTGCACAACTACTAAATCTGAATAAAAAGGTCAGCAAATAAACATGTTTTGTAATTTACATATAAGGTTAGTTTCCTGGAGAGAGCCAGGGAAATCTGAGTGTGAGTATCTCATGCAACTTAAAAATCTTGCAATTTCTTTTATAAATCTTGAGAAAGTAAATTATGATAGCAATAAAATTTTTTGAAATGTCTTATGGAAATATTGCAAGTCTATATTTCAACTGGCTAATCTGTGAGATCATCATATCCCAAACTGCCATGAAATAATCCTTTTAAGAAATGAATTTTGACAAACAAACAACAAAAAGAGATTTCTTGAAAGGAAAATATTCAGACTTTTCTTGGAAACAATTTGGATTATGTATTTTTATTTATAAAATCCCATGTTTATTAGAATATGGCAGCCAAAATAGACAACCTTCTAAAGGGATATTCGTCCCTTTAGAAGGTTTAGCTTTTTTCATACTGGTGTGTTTATGGCTGACGAAGACGCCTAATGGAACTGATCCAAAATAATTCACTTATGCTTTCTTCAGTTTGTCTAAATTTACAATATTTTTTTAGCTTATATATTTTATTTAGTTGTGATGTGCAGAAAACTCAAGATGTAAAGTCCATAAAAAGTCAACAAAAAGTTTTTATTTATTTAGGAATTTATTGTTTGCTTTTCAGGCAATTAAAAATAAAATATTTTCTTTTTCTGTTTTTTTTTCTCTCACATTGCTATTTCACACAGTTGGAAATATCTCTCCATAAATAAAAGTACAAAACGCATAGTTTCTTTTTTAAAACACGAATAAATATAATAAATACATTAGTTTAAGTTAACAACAAGAGCCAACCAATAACCAAATGGAATACTGTGGTGTTCCCTGAACCAGGCTGTCAAACAAACAGGGGGAAAAAGAAAAACAAAAAAACTACAGATGGTGTGCAATTAACGAAGGAGCAAATAAAACAGAACGTTTTACAGAACCAAACACCATACAAGCATGTCAAGATACAAATATTCAGTTCTAAACTCAACAATCTATTAGCATACTTTGATCCTTCAGCATTCTGCAATATTTACTTGCATCCCAAGTTTCGAAAAATAAACTCAAACATTCTTACATGCATTCTTGTACAGTCACTCATTTTCCATACACACTGAGCAGAATTACAAATGAAGCTTTGGTTGAATGCTACTGGGACATTTTCCCCATTTGAATTAGCTGTAAAGTGCATACAACAGACACGTCAGGTCTCGCTGATTAAGGCTACTGAATCAAACATACTGCTTGTGGCACAGAGGATGGAAAAGTCTTTAAGGCACAGGCATCATTGATTATCGCTAAAAGATAAGCCATTTTTTTAATCACCACTGATTTGTAGTGAGCCAGAGTATGTGCTGGTAAGGTCAAGACTTGCAGAGGAGGTAATTCTCTTGGAAGACCACATACAAAGGTCTATTAGGCTAAGCCATATTTCTGAGTATAAAAATAAAGTCTGATAACATTCGAGTTCTAAAATCATCTTAGCATGTGTAGTTTGTAAAAGATAAGTTACATTTCTACAAGTGTTATTAAGTTGTCTTGTTCTGAAGAGTTTCAAAAATAGTCAGGAAATAGAAAAGCTACGTAAGTGTCACAGTTCTTTCTCTTTGGATTGCGTTGTCTGATTTTGTCTTTAGTCAGACAGGGACAAACGCTCAAACACAGTCAGCCTCTTGTTGGCCGACCCGTCGAAAGTTGGAGATTCAGTCCCGCTGGAGCTGCTGCTGCTGTAGCTGTCCTCCAAGGAGTCCTCGGAGGAGAAACGCTGCAGCCCAGTGGACCTGGTGAAGCCCCCGGTGCTGCCAAGACCAGGAAACAGCAAGCCACCTTCCTGGTCCACTGTGCTGGGGAAGGCTCTAGATTTATTGTTGGAAAAGTTGTTTCCATGGTTGCACACGCAGCGCGCAGGCTTTGGCTCCAGGATGAGAGGAATATCTCCGGTGCTGGTGCGGGTCTGGTGGTTGCCAAATTGGAATGCTGATGTCTCCCTCTGCATAGAGTCTCCAAACACGGGGGAGAGGAGATCTGCAGGAGGAGGGGAAACTGAAGGAGCACGGGTGAATCCCAGGTTGGGATCATTGAAGAGTGAAGAGAATGACGGAGGAGAGGAACTGCGGGATGGACCCATGAAGCCAGCAAAGCTGACACTCTGGCGTAGCTGGTGACGTGGGTTGTGGCTGCCAGATGCAGAGGGATTTTGCTGCTGCTGGAATTTAGCAGATGGTAAAGGACCATCACTGATTTTCTCCTCATGGATGAAGTGGCAGCGTGAGCCATACGGACAGTACCCGAAGTTGTAGAAGGTTCTGCAGGGCTCGGTTTTATATTTTGGGTGGCGGTACATTCCTCTCAGTTCGGCTTCACCATGAGCAAACTGACACTTGCTGCCATACTTACAAGTGCCGCTCTCCTGGTAGCCACGACACAACTCAGTCTTGTAACGGTTAGAGGAAAGCAGTGGTGGTACCTGGGCTGGGAGGTTGGATGAGGGAGGAAACCCTGGTGGGGGGGCCACTGTAGTAGCAGGGCTTGGGGGGAAAGGGTCCAGGCCTTTCAGGTGTCCGATTGAAGGAAGCAGGGAGCTGCTGGGCTCGGTCAGGCTCATGGAGCGGTCAGGCCGGAAGGAAAGCTGTTTTTTGTTGGAAACCGGCGCCTGACTCCAGATGTTTGATGACCAGATAGAGCTGCCATTGTCATCATTGTTAACATGCTCCGAGCTGGAGCTGAGGCATGAGGAAGCAGTATGGGAGGAGGGAGAGAAGAATGAGGCCGATCGGGTCAGTCGGTTTTGCCCTGGGTTCTTAAGCTGTACGAAGAGCGGGTCTTCATTCAGGGCCACGTTCAGAAAGTTCTGTAATAGATAATTTAAGCAATTACCACAAAGCATACAGACCATCTGTGAGGAAATACAAAATGTCTCAAATGAGTAAAAAAAAAAAAAAAAACACTTATAAATATGCTATTTGAACTTCATAAAGTTTACCAAAAAATAAATAAAAAGAAAGAAAACGACACAAAAGTTGTGTTTTTACTCACTTTTGCCAAAATGTCGTCAAGCATATCGGACATGCTGTATCCCTTTGACTGCACCAACAAGACTGAGCTGTGATCCTTGGTTCAGTGTTAAATGCCTGCGTGTAGACTCGTGTTAACCCTGCTCTTTCTTAGCTCCTATATTGAGGGAGACGCTCCTCCCCTCCTTTGGGAGGGGTTTCCACAGGCCATGTTCCTCTTTCTGACAACCCTTTCTCCTCCCCTTCCAGAAAAACAGAAAGAAAAAAAAAACGAGAGAGAAAAAGACAGAGGAGAACTGAGTATTTTTAGCCAGCTGTGTGAAATGTTTCAGTTTCGTAGGCATGTGAAGCCGAAGTGGCTTATTTACATAGCTCTCGAAGACACTCTTCTTTAGGGGACAGAGCAAACCAAATGTGCTTAAGCTCTCACGCACAAAGTCCCTGAAGGAAGATAAATCCCTCCCAACTCTGTGAGACATTTAGAAATCTGAAGCATTCAAGCTTCAAGAAAATGCCAAAATAATTGAGATTGAGTCTTTCTGTATACATAAACTTAATTATATGTTTACAGTATTTGACCTCGTTCCAGTGACTAATACTACACTGTCGGGAAGTGTGATAAATGATCGCACAATGTATAGTTTCTAAGAGTTTTGTCTCATAGAGAGCAGAATGTATTACTGTACATTTGAGTTTACCAGAACATGGGGGGGGGGGGGGGGGGGGGGGGGGGGGGGGGGGGGGGGGGGGGGGGGG
>CAEFZX010016081.1:0-12966 GCA_903066825.1 Alfaro cultratus | reverse complement strand
ATATATATATATATATATATATATGGAATGGCATTGAAGACATCTAATTATATCACACAAACATCAAATCCACACACTGTCATAAAAGAGTGCTGTCTGTCCCTCTTAAAGAGCACCTAAGTAAATCACAATACTAAGAGTTTATAAAGTTTGTTCTTCAACTGATGCTTGTATAATAAATGTACGTATGTGTGTCTTGGCAATTTATAAAACACACAAGAATCTCACAAAACTTTCAAAAAGCTTTAAAAAAACAACAACATTAAAATAATGTTAGGCTATTTTCTTAGTGAACACATAAGCAGAACATTATTAGAAAAATAAAATATTAAAAAATATGAATATGATCTGTTTGTAAGGTATGGTGCAAAAACTTACAACTGCAAAGTGGTTTAATCTATTTATACCGAAATAAATCCAACCAATTTGTTTATGCAGCAACTCATAAATATTCTGTACAAAAGGTTGTATCAAATAGGGTAATATTACATCAATATCATGACACATGACAAAGAAAAAATTAATATTTTGACAACATACAAAATAGTTGAGACTTAAATAAATGATTCTTACTAATTTCTACATAAGACAGAAAATGCCATTCATTTTGTTGACAAGACTGTTTTATATTTATTTCTTTTTTGTCTATTTGGTTGACAGTAAAACTATTAGTTAACGCCTGAAATTTACTGCTGCATTGATAAAGTATGGGACTAAATGCTTAAAATCTGAATACTATTTTCAAAAATTGTGTTTGTATTTTTCTTATTTGGTCAGTTTGGTTGAAATCAAATATAACAGCACGTTTCTCAATGTGCAGCTAGGCTATGGTACATGCTATATGTCAGCCCTTGACATGGCTAGAATACCATTTCATTTTTAGCCACAGCACCATGTACAGCCTCTAAGCATAATGACAGCTCTATGTTAAACAGCCATAATTAGTGACACTGATTGTTAGAGCTAATCTATGCAGAGCAGCTGTGGTGTTTTTCCTCCTAGTTTGATCTCAGCAAACGCTTGGATAAAAAAAAATATATATATATATATATATATATATATATATACAAACACCAGTCATCATGAACAAGCCCATAGGACTTGTGCAAGGCAAAATAAATAATACAACTCTGCATCTGTTTAACTTCCGTCCTTGCACCAAAGGCAGCCTTTAGCCTTTTCCTCCTCACCTCCTCCGTTTTTGTAGCAAAGGTAGGGGAATCTCCAGACATTCGCAAGATCCACGGCAAATCCGATCACAGACAGGAGGAAGTCGATTTTCTTTCCCCAGGTCTCTCTTTCCTCCTCCCCAGAGGGGTTAGTCTGGGCCGGAGCTACTAAGGTGGTGGAGGTGAACTGGACCCCGTTCTGCTCCTTTACAAGGATCAGCTCCACCTGAGGGAGCAGGCTTTGTCATAAGTTTACATTTTACAAAAAAAAAAATAAAAAAAGTATGAAGTTGATTTTTCAAAAAGTGAGCAAAGAAACAGCTCTAAAACACCCCACCCCCCTCTTCCTGGTGTGTACTTCTCAAATGCAACATCTACGTATGTTCAATGTAGATCTACAAGAGCCGAGATCATGCAGACATACACTGACACATGGAAATGTGTTTGCGTTTGCTGAACCAGTTTCAATCTCCTCCCTGGATTTCCCACGCATAACAGATGGTGACTCTCACCTCCAGCGCATGCACCAGCCAAAGGTTTTAGTCATTTCACCCACAACTTACAAACATTGATTCAGACCAAAAAAAATAAAAAATACCAGGAATTGATGAATAACACTTTTAAAATATATCAGTAGTTCCACAAAATATTTTCCATTTATCCTTATTAAAACTATCCCTCACTTATGTCCTTACCTCTTTGGGACCCATGGCGTTCGGAGAGGATTTTTCTGATGCTGCAAGAGAGGACATCACTTCAGCTGTGAGGTGCCAGTAGGAAGAGCAAAAGGAAGTATAGGTGTAGCTGATGAGTCTTGAACACAGAATGACACAGAAAATACACACACAAAAAAAGAGAGATTAATTATTCCCTTTACAAGAAATCGGGTTAATGATACCAACTTAGACAGCTTCCCCTGAGATGCAGCGCAATGCTGCCGTCAAGTCACAATGAATGAAACTGAAAGATAAGCGTTTCACTGGTTTGAAATAACATCACGTCTAAGTATGAATGTTAGTAAAAATTTCCAACATTTAAAGTCACCTGTGGGCAAATCCATAGCATTAATCCAACATATGATGCACATGGTTTGAATTGAACGTAGAGTGAACAGAGGATGGAGAAAAACAACATGGGCTGAAGGGGTCTGGACTGAGAGTGACAAGAGGAGATAGAGGAGCTTTTTGAAAAGGTTATCACTTCATGATGGCCATTTTGTACATATGTCTGGACCACAGTCTCTCAGCATGATTTTTACCAGAAATATCCCAACATAGTGTTTTATTCTGTTTTGGGTTTTTTTGTAAAAAAAATAATATCTTGATCCCTGATTTACCCCTTTTCTTATTTTTTCAACTAGTGTGTTTTCAAAAAATGAAATCTGCTTTTTAAAATGGCTATGCCATTTTTCTTCAAGTTGTATTAATTAGGATTTGTCAAAATTGCAAAATACAGTGAGGTGTACCTTAACTTTTTTTTTCAAAACTATGTTGATTACAGCTGCATATTACAACCAAAAGACAAAACACATTTTCAAACAAATGACTTTACTAAAGCAAATCACTTACCTTTTCAAAAATGACAAATCTCCACCAGTTGCCAAACTTGGATGATTTAATTCCGGTGTTTATGCTATTCAGTCTGGTGCAGATTGATGGTGACCATCTTTGTGCAGACCTTCTCCGATAAGTTAGACCAAGATCAGGATTTCAAAATTTAAGCAAAAACACAAATCAACATTGACTGAAAGAAATGCGAAGAGGATTAAGACAGAGAATATATATATATATATGTAAAAAAAAGAAAAAAAGAAAAGATGACAGGAACTGGCAATCTGATGAGATGTGGAAATATCTCCCACCCTCCTGGTCGCTGGTGGCAAGACACAGAGATCAGAGCACCCCGTGTTCTTATATGGAGATCTGTCTGCGGGACCTCTCTTGAAATATGAGGAACAATCAACAACACTCCCCCATCACCGTCACTCTCCTCCCTCCCTCTGCCCTAACATGAGCTTCATTCGTTCCTGCTGCTCTCTCGCCCATCACTGCATCCTCTTACCTGATGTGAGCATTTACTCGTCTCTTATCTGTATTATGTACATCTGTCTGGTAAAAGCTATAAGACTTGTGTGCAGACATTGCACACAATATAAGTGTCCGTGAGGATTGTGGTTCATTCTTTTTTGGGCTAATGGGAGGAAGAGCAAGAGTAAAACTCAAGTTGGGGGCTTGAAACAGTGCTGGGATTTAGACACATCTGACTTAAGGCACTTTCCTGGATTTACAGTGAAAGGGATTCATGCCAACAGGAGCTAAGTTGATGTAAATGCCATCAAAAACTTAATTTAGTTAAGAAGTTAGTTTCAATACGTGAAACTCTTATTTTGTAGATTTGTCAAGCACAGATATAGGTGTTGTTTCTCTTCACTTTGACGAATATCGCAACTAATAAAAACCCCAAATTCTGTTGAAATGTTAGATAAGATGTAAGAAAAGCTAAGCAAAGCAATTTTATATGCATAACACATTTTCGACAATAAGTCCACTTAAAGTGTTAATATGATCAGGAGGAAAATAGAACAACGGCAAATGAGCAAAAACAAACATTATTTTGGAATGGCAAATAATGCAGTGGCAAATATGTTCTAGCTGTTATTAATAGAAAGCAACTCTAAACAAATGGGGTTTTAGCCTTGATTTGATGTCTGATGTTTACAGTATATAGTGATGTAATGTCAGATATTTGTTTTTTTATGTCCTTCAGATCCACTGTCCTGCTGAAAAACAGCAGGTATGTTGAAGCAGCCCAGATTTATTTTAATATTTTATAAATAAAACAGTGCTTTTGTATTTTTCCAGTTTCTTGAAGTTTTAAAAAGTATTTTGGAATCAAATTAAAAGTTTGTTCCAGAGTAGGTGAGCATAAAAATGGGATGCTGCTGCTCTATGTTTGGTTTTGATTTTGGTTAATGCAGAGTAGATTTGAAGACATGAGTGGCCTGGAGAGTTGATAAAATGGCAAGAAAAGTTTGATGTGTTTTGGGGCCAAATCACCCAGTAAATTATACATTAAAAAGAATATTTTAATGTCTATTCTCTGAGCTACAGGGGAATTCAGACTGTCTGCATTGCTGGGTCAGATTTTACTTGTCTTCCTGTTGGCAATACTCTTTGCGGGGGTTTAGCGTCTGCTAGCAAATCAGATACATTTATATCAAGATAATTAAACCTGGTATTGGCACTTTTGGCAGGTGCCAAATACGGTTTGATGGTAGATGGAAGCATGTGCAAATGGCTGGGCTGAGTGTGGATTTAATAAAACACAGTGGGCCAGCACCAACAAATGTGGTAGGTGAGATATATAAGATAATTTCCTGAGAAATTGAACTAATTCTTAAAATGAATGGGGAAAGAAAAATCTTCAATTGCTTAATTTTCTGTAATGAATCTAAGTTTCACATTAAATTAAATAACTGAAATAATTTTCTGAGTTGTATTTCATTTCATATTCTTGAATGGCTGGATACAGTATAGTAGTAAGCATTAGGTCTTGTAGGCTTGATAAAGTGCTATACAAGTACAGGCCACTTACATTTATCATGTAAAACTTGAAATGCACAGCTTCAAAAAGTTTTTGGTAAAGAGGCTCATCATCTCAATACTTAGAACAAATAAAAGCATTTTAAGAAATTTTACTTTGCAAATTTAAGCAATGGAAAAAGTAACCGTCAACATAACGCCACCGGCTATATATATTTTGCCTTGGTCTCCACTTCCTCCAACTCAGTGACCAACCAACATGCCTTGCAGAACCATAAATCTCATTATGTGTCATGTTCAGCGGCTTAAACACAATAATTCCCAACATCCAGGCCTCTCCCGTTTCCAGCTCAACCAAAACAGGATCAGGACGTCAAATAACACAATCAGCTCTCGCGCCACGGACAGATTTAAGACCTGTTGTATCCACAATGACAGTTTCTTGTATGCAAGCCAATCAAGTAGATCAATTGGCCACTAATCCCTAAATCTGCTGCCTCTACAATATACGCACTTTAAAAGTGCAACCATCAATCAATCCTCAGGCCTCATAGCAGAAATTGTTGGGTCAATGCAAGTCGTGCTGGAAATATGAGATTTCGAATGGAGCTTAATCGAGTGTCTTGTTTTCATAAATGCAACAGCTGAGACCCAGTGAGAAAGAGAGCAAGAGCAAGGAGGGAGCAGAAGAGGTGAAGACGAATGAAGTGGAAAGGTGAGATGGGGAAGGATGCATAGCTAGGAATGAAAGGAAAATACATGGATTAAATCATTCTGTCTTAGAGCAACACACCCTAGATGCTTTTTTTCCTCCATTCTTATTTTTGTTCTGCTTCAAAAAACTGTTCAGAACATTCCTTTTTTCTGACTAGTGTCTGGTTTTACAACAAAAGAACACAAAAGGAACAAAAGATTAACAAGGACAGTTATGTGCATGCCATGGCTAGCACTTATTTGAGACAATTAAAACTTTGCTCCTCAAGCCCAGACAACCATGTCGGATACAGAAAAACACACATAAACTGTGCATATGCATAAACTCATATCAAATATTATCCAAAAGCACTTTACAAGTCAAACAACCCTGGGTTATTCAAAAAATACGTATGCTCAATTAAATCATTTCACCTGATAAAATTAAGTTACATATAAGCCAGTTCAATAATAGTTTTAGTGAATGCCATCCACCAATTCAGCTAAATTTGTCCAAAATCAGATTTTTGTTTACTGACAAATGTTAAACAAAATGAAATAAAAAAAATACAAGGATGCAGACTAATAAAGTAGCTCTGCATCAGAAATCATAAAAAGTATATAAAAAAAATAAGAAAAGGAGGCTATGAATTAGTTAAAATAAAAAAGTCACAATAAATTTAGCACTAACATTTAAATGTTAGTCATTTGTAAGCTTTCTGATAAAATCATCTGGAAAACAATACTTGTGAATTTTTTCTGCCTCACTACACCTGCATCTGTCGCAATACAACAAAATTCCCAATAAATCTTTTCTTTTCACAATCCTCATTTGGGATTTTATAGTAAAAGTGGAAGATAACAGCAAAACATGGCAACTGAAGTCATCCACTTTTAATGTGCAAAGGCTCTGGGTGTGTTGTAAAGACAAGTGAAAAGAGATTTTAAAGTAGACGAATTGCCTAGAAAATCCCTCCATTATTTACAACTACAAGGAAGGGTAAAACTTAAGTCAGTAGCATAAAACTAGTGCCTTCAAAAATGAACAGCAGTTCATTATGTCCTCACAAGAGGGAGACATTAAACAACTGTTGACCTTTTCCTTAAACTACATTGGTTCAAATGAAATTTCTGATTTTTCATGATAGAATGAAACAGACATCACAAAATACTTTCAATTAATAAATTATGCTAACAGATATTTAGAAATGTTTTGTTTACTCCTAATTTTTATACTCTACAACACCATTACATAGAACACCACTATCATGCATTTATTTAATCAGATACATATAATGTTCTAATAATGACAGACACAGCTGCATATTAACACTTTGTCTTTAATTTCATCCAAGAGTCACATTGACAAGTTACATAATAGCCATCATGAACAGATTCAAAATAGCTTTTTTTGTAATGACTCTTTAGCATCAAAATGCAGTAATAAAATAAAACTTGTTTGATATAGAAAAAGACTGGAAATAAAACTAGACGAAGAAAAAAAAACTCAAAATATTTCAGGTGATTCACTTACAATAAGCCATCAGAAAGACAATCTCACTCTGTAAGAGTACACCAGTCTTTCGTCTTAGGCTCACTGTAGAACAAACTGTGACAGGCAGCAATAGCATAAATACAAGTTTGTCTCTTGCAAGTTTTACAATTTCCTCACATGAAGATTTCATGTTTGAAAAGAAAAAAAAAGATAAATCTCTACAGAGGTATTTATAACAAGGGAAACAAAATGAAAACAAATGTATATTCATTCAACCTCAACACATTACTCTTTTTAAATACCAAAAAAAAAAAAAAAGTTTAGCTTTGAATATGTGAGGATGTATAATTATATATTGTTTAAATCAAACCAAACAGCATATTCCTTCTGGGACAAAACTTTGAGAATTTGTTCTGTTTTAATGTATTTCAGTGATTTTCAGCTTGTATACAAATACAATAACATCTTCCTAAAATGCAGCATCTGTATTAATAGCAGAATTCTTTGAAATTGCATTATTTGAAGAAACATTTAATGGTGTAAACGTAATCAAGTCCTTTAAATCTTTTTCCTGTCTGCCAAATTCTATGAGTTTACATAATTATTTTAGGCAACTAATTTCCACAATCCTGACAAAGAACAGTAGGATGAGCTAGGGAAAGAACTTAAACTGAACTAAATACAATCCTCAACTTTCTCTGTGCTCCCTTTACAAAGGAAAGAAGTTAACAGTGAATTGAAATACTGTGGACTATGACCCTACTGCGCTTCAGAGCTTTCTGACCTTATGTTTACAAAACTAAAAGCACTGTAAAGTGCAAGCACAAACTCATACAATTATGAAAGACGTAACAGCAGGACAATGCTTTAAGATTGTCATAAATCATAAGAAATCATAGTTTGTATGTGTGTGCAGTCTGGAGTGTTTGTGTGACCCCGGCCCGTCATGTGGTGGCACATCACCTCAGGGCTCTACCACTCAATGCACTCGCACTTAGTTCAACCTGCACAACTCAAACAAAACAACAAAAACAAAACAAAACAAAACAAAACTAAAAGCAAATTCTGGAAAACCATGACGTCTTAGGAAAATGTCCACTGGTGATCAGCACTATTGAGAGCTTCTGATTGTGACAAGATTGTCTGTACATTCTCTTTCTAGCATAAAAATTCTGTAGAGGCTATCAAGGCTATAGGTTTCCATATGAAATCTGCATTTTGTTCCTAAGCAGTCGACTCGGCGACACCAGTAATAATATAGCAATAAAATTTTACACTGTGTAGGAGCAATAAAGCACAAAATAACTAAGATTATAAAAAAAGGAGAACAAAAAAATGTGGCTCATTTGTCATGATCAATACAAACAGCAGAGCAGAAAAGATCACAGATCTTTGTCATGGCAGTGAAAAGAATAATAATCATTCATATACGTATATCAAAAATTCACAAAATGTCCCGCATCTGGAATATTCAGAATACATATTAGAACTTTTAAAAAGCATTCATCTGGAGAAGGCTAAACATATGAGGAATATTGCTTTACTCAAAGTCGTAAAGGAGGATATATAAAGGATACAAGGTCACGAATGAAATGGAAACGTGACAAATTTACAGAATTTTGGAAATGATGGTGAATACAGACAGCAAAGTGAATCACTTGATTCTCTCAGGGGAGGTATTCCCTTTAAATATGATCCTTTAGATGATAAATGGCAGAATGGAAAGAAGGGTAAAGTTTAAGAGAAGTAGAAATACAAGTTGTTAGACTGAGCGTTTCTGTAGAACAAAGAAAACCAAATATGTCAGAAAATGACTAAAAAGTGAGCATCATTGGCATAATTTGAAAACAAAACAAAGTTTGATCAAAATTTAGGTGGCAGCTGTGTATATTTTACATTTTTTTCATAAAATACCAGCATAATTGAAATTCAAACATTTATTAATGTTACTAAGACAAACCTTCATTAAACCAATATATAGTCTAAAAAAACAACGCAAAACGTAGGGGTGCACCGATTTATCAGCCAGCTAATTTATTGGTGCAGATTTCCTTAATTTTGAGAGATTGGTGATCGTCCGATACTTTCATGTGAAGCCGATCTTATCCACCAATTTTATCAATCTCGGCAAATGTCTAAAAATCAGCCACTGCCCTCTTCTGCTTTGCAGCGAGATTGGTTTGACTGAGAAGACATGTATACACTGTCTCCAACTCAGCGGCTTTCTTGCTATATTTAGCAACATTTCTGACGAAAAATTGGTATCAATCAAAATTGGATTCTGCAGGCCAGGCTTTTTAAAGATTGGCAATCGGCCAAAACACTGAAATCAGTGCACCCCTATAAAAATGACTAACCTTAGAGATATTTGACAACTTCCTTAAATTTGTGATGAAAAAAGAAAGTCTGAAATCTTCCTTCTTTTTCGTTTTAATTTTAAAAGTAGCTCCCCTTTACTTCTGGTTAATTCTGAATATATTTCATACATGTACAGGACTTATAAGAGTGCAGAGTCCCACAAACTAAGCCCTGTTCACTGACGCATTTTAGCGCGACAGTTTGCTCAACCTACAAGTACATTTTCAGAATGAGGTTTAAATGCTAACAGAGGTTAGCTCTTGGCTAACCTCTGAGGTGGGCTCTTCTTTATTGTGGTCACAGGTACAAGTTCTCGGATCCACCTTACAGCATAATAAAATATTTCCTCTTGTGAAGATCAGAAACATGGTGAATATTCTGGAAGGTTAAATATTTCAATATTGACTCGAAATAAAAAAAACATATTTGCAAGAACTCAGAAAATTGTGACTGTATCAATAAGTGGCTCCAACGTTTTCTTTTAACAATGCAACACTGAGAAAAAAGTACCAAAAATTCTGGTGATTGTTTGCTTTCACTGGTCGTATGCCATAATTTGATCCCTTTTAACCGGTTACAAGACTGGGTAGGCATGTGCCGGTTACAAGTATCAAGATCTACCAATGCTTAAAATGTTATGGCTTCGGAATGAGAAAGAAAAAAGTCTCTTAGCATTCAAACTTGTTTTAATTAGCCATAGTTTCCTCCAGCTTTGTGGGGCAGGGAGAGTAATACAGTGCTGCCTCTCCTCAAAATGATTTCAAAACAAACAAACAAACAAAAAAAACTATTTGATGAGTTCATTTTTTTTTTTTTTTTTAACTTTTCAATATGGTGATATAGTGAAAGATTGGTCGCTTTGGCATATTTTGAGAATCTCACACCGGCCCATGCCTACATGAAAGGCAAACAAAAACACACGAAAAAAAAAGGTGTTTAATTTTTTCACCCAATGCATTTTGGTCCAAGTTGTATATTATCAAATGAAACAAAACATTGAAATAACCAAAACTGTTTGAAACTATGAAAAGACAAGGACAAGGGATCAGTTTACATGCATGTAACCTAAAAATAGTCAAAAACCATGACATCATTGTTAATTTTTCCATTTTTGTCACTGAACCCTGAGCTACATCATATTACTGTGTTTACACACACACAAACACACACATACGCGCGCGCACACACTCATAGCAGTTATAATTGTCGACGTTCAGAGACCCGAGATAACCTCAAATACGGCTGCTGAAGCTTCGTGCTTCCAGCCATTCCTCACCGGTTCCCCCGGGCCTTCCTTCTTCACAGAAACAACATGAGCCCATTTATTCTGCATTTTCATTTAAAAGTTCAAAAGGCAGCTACCATTAAAGAGAGGAAATGGATAAAACATTACAAGAACAAAACAAAAATAGATTTCACAAAAAGTTGTGTTCTCTTTACAATCAAGAGATTGTTTGCGTCTCGGTAAATTTGTGTTTAAAACATGCAGCGGCAAGGGAGAACAGGTAAAAATAAATTAAAATTGACCCCCCAAGAATCCTAATAAGTGCTTGCCCTTCAAGTATTTAAGCATTGTATCCCAAAAAAAGCCAGTATTTGGCATTACGACAATTCTTCCTTTGGGGAAAAAAAAGGTTGTTTACAGGCTGAAATGAAAAGAAACTCATGGATACAACACCAATGAGAAAGGGTAAACTTCATTTTATGTTTGTGTTTAATGAAATGTTGTCCTTTACTGTGTGAAAAAGTTACTACAAGGTAACCAATATTGCCCCTTACAGAATTCCCTCTCACCAGGAGAGGCCCTGCTCCCTCTAGTCTATCAGTTGTGTTTCTTTATGAGTGCATCTACTGAGCTATCATGGTCTTTAGGGCTGAAGTCGGGACAGATACCATTGGCTGTTTTGCTGTTGGCAGTGCCTTGCAGGTTTATAGTCGATGGGTTGGTCTGGGTGTGGTGTTCCTGACAAGGTCCACTCTGAGGACCTACACTTTCAGTGTGAAGATAGTCATCAGCAAAGTCTGGGTTCTCCTCCACAAAACCTCGGAACTTATCTGAAAAGACCACAAGGGGGAGCCAGAGACAAAGACAACATTACAAGCTGGCTGAACTTTAAATGTTTAGACTGTGAAAGAAGACCATCCCCACTTTGACTGGAAAGCTTATAACAGAGAAGAGCGTTGAAGTGTTTGGAGGATTGTTTTACCAAATGTAATCTTCCCTGTGTCATCGACGTCGATGGCCGTAAACAGACGGGACACGTTGAGGTGAGTCACTCCTAAAGCCGTCTTCAGCACAACTGCCAGCTCGCTCTCTGTGATGGCACTGTCTTCCTCTGCCTCAAACATCTGCAAAAGAGGAAACGCATATCGAACAGTTCATTTAAAAGATTGTGAAAATTTGTAAGTCTACTTGGTTCTGATGCACATTCACATTTCACTTCTATGAAACAGAGCTCTGTACAGCTGCACAATGAACCTGGAAAGTAATGTTTAATAAACTGACAGCTTGCACTGAGAAACAAACAACAAAAAAACCCATCATACTACTTCAACACTCAAATTACCAAGTAGCACTTGAATATAACTAAACTCAGGCCAAGTCAACAAACACAGTGCGTCATTTTGTCTGACGACAAGATCAGCACACAGTTTGATCTTGTTCTATTTGTCTTCAATCCATTTTTTTCCAAATAAATAATTAAGGACAGAAAGAATCAAAACCTACCTTGAAAGCCAATTTCATCGTTTCCAGAGTTTTGGCAGGTCTGCATACAACGGATAAGGCTATCACATACTCTCTAATATCCATGCTGTTATCTTCATGCTGTAAAAAAAGAATGAAAATGAGCTATAACATGAAAAAAAAAGTTTGCTGCCACCAAAAAAGTAGTCAAAAATTCGTTTAGCCCTGTCACCATCAGCAGCCTGATTGAGCATAAGTAAATGAAACAAAAGAATAAATTAAATTTACAATGCAAGTTGCTGAAATAGCGTGTGGTAAATTAAATTAATTTGTCTCACGCTGAAAATCCTGTCTGAGGTCACAAGAGTAACATTAAATGGGGTTTAATTTTAGCAGAATAATGTGGCCATGTAAAAAAAAAATGGCCATCTTGCTGCCTGGTTTCACAGAGTGACAAACTTTTCCATCAGTTTTCTACCCCCAACACCTCTACCAGCATATCCCAAGATCACATTTCCAGGATTCATCATGGTCAAGTTGTCTGATGATTTATTTATTTTTTTTCAAATATATATTGGGTCTGACCCCCAAAGAGGTCAGACCAGAAATTGATTAAAAACCCTTGATAATGTGCGTGGGAGGATTTTCTGTAGCATTCTGACTCCTATTAGAACAAAATCCTGAGAAACTATTAAAGCATGTCTAGACGAAAAATAAATCTTTTGAAATGCAGTATTGCCATAGCAATATGTTTCCTACGAAGGTATAGATGGTTGAATAAATGCATAGTTTGAGATATTGTATTGTTTTTTTAATGTATACAGATACACTAACCACAAAGTTCTGAGCACATAGAGGACTGTTTGATAATTACAAATCTACCGTAATTTCCGGACTATACGCCACAGCTTTTGTCACACGCGGCTTATACAATGATGCGGCTTATTTATGCATTTTTTCTAACGGCCGCCAGGGGCGCTCGAGCAGAAAAGGTAAGAGTGAGACATGTGGAATATATGTGTC
>CAEFZX010016080.1:0-21431 GCA_903066825.1 Alfaro cultratus | reverse complement strand
GTGTGTGTGTGTGTGTGTGTGTGTGTGTGTGTGTGTGTGTGTGTGTGTGTGTGTGTGTGTGTGTGTGTGTGTGTGTGAGTAACGAGGCAGGAAGAGGACAGTTGTTTAACGTTTGCCCTTCTGAGGCGGCTCTGACTCTCTGGGACAAAAGGAAAGCGAGTCTCTGTGGCGGTCCGTTCAGCACCGGCTGGAGCTGAACGGACCGCCACGCGTTGCCATGGAAACAACTCCAACACGCCACCCGAGTGCTGCTCGTTTTGACTCGCTCTGGCCAAAATAAAACGTAATAATAGTAGAGCTGATGCTAACATTAGAAGCAGCCAATAATATTTAGTTATTGATTGGAAACATTAAGTAGAGTTAAAATCACTTCAGTGAGCGTCTTTGGACTGGAGGACCAGCTCAGAAGTTTACATACACACCCCTTCCTTTGGAGGCAGCAGCATCAGAAGGGAAACCAGAGCCGGAGCTAGACTTTCAGAGTGAAGGGGGCCAAGGATGAGACTCACATCCATCCATCTATCCATCTGTCTCTCTACGTCTCTGATCTGCATCGTTGTTTTTCTTCTTTTACATCATTTCCAACCTCTGAGTCAGTCATATTTTACATGTTCATAACCTGGATAATTTATAATGATAGACTCAGGCCTGATTAATTTAATAGGAGAACTTATTAAATTCACCAAAATCTAAAGATAATGGTGAGTTCTCTTTACCACTGAAATCTCAGCATCATGTTTATTTAAAACCTGACATTCGGGGCGGTTTGGGTTATGGAAATGTTTTTTATGCAATATGTAGACGGAGCGTCTGACCTAACCTGAAATATTTAATGGCTTTAAAGTGAAATAAACAGGGGAAGTGCTGACATTGGGATCTTTAGAGATTTTAATTTAAACAGGACATCATTAAATATTTATTATCAAACATCAGTCAGGCCGATATATTCACACCGTTACTGTTTTTCTCTTTGGAGCAGTTTGTGTTCAGTCTTGATTTTTAACTGAATCATTTCCATTTTGGTCAGATTTTCGGTCCTGCGGATCAGTTTATCTGATGGATATTTACCATCCTGAACTCCGACTGATCCCAGAACCAGGAAGAAGACCTCCTTACAATCGACTGGATCTTCTCTCTTTTGAGTAAATTTGTGCCTCAGCTAAAATAATCCAGTAACGCTGACAGTCCTTTTAATTTGTGGCGATGCTGCGTGCGTCTGTGCATGCTGATAGTGCATTTCATCGTGAGGAAATTGCCTTAGGAATGAAGCTAATCCATTCTTTCCAGATCAAAAGTGACCAGAATAGCAGAGAGGAGGCTGTTTCACACGGAAATTAATTCTGATTAGCTGCAGATTTCAGCTGCGCGTCTCCATCTGCAGAGACACGAAATGAGGATATTTACAAGAAAGAACTGGTTCAGAAGGTGCAACCAAACAAACACGGCTGTTTATCAGTTTGGAAAACGTGTGAATAAAGTGAAACTTATTTTGCATGAGCGCCATTACCTCAGCCCAACGCTGCCTGGTATTTAGGGAAAATAGGGAAAATATCCCACATAATGACATTTTTTACATTAACTCAGCAAAAAAAATAAGATTTAAAACGCTTATTTAAAATTTAACAAATGTAACGTTCGTGATGTTTCTGTAGGGGGAAGTACTGAGTTCCTCAGGAAATCCTCTGAGTCTCAGTTAAACCATCAAAAATATAAAGATGTAGATTATTATAAAAGATAATCAGGAATATTTTGGTCATAAAGCCGACCCGGTTTTTAAATGCTTTCATTAAGTTGATCCAAACCAACTTTAGGAAATCATAAATTGAACATATTTTAGGGGAAAGCCACAGAACCCGCCTGACAGCACGAAGTAGGCTGAAATCTATCCGCTCGTCTTGAAGCCCAGATCCAGAGAGAACGGAAACAAAGTCATCCATCGGCCTGGAAGGTTCCAGAACCAGAACCACCTTTGAGGTTCTGGACACCAGAACCGCCTCTGAGGTTCTGGAGTCCAGAAGAATCCAGACGGTAAATCTAAACTATGGCTGAAAATGATGATAATGAAGTGATGAAAGCCGTCTGAGTCAGTGAAGGCATCACATCCCAACCGACCAGTCCTGGTCCGACTCCACGTCCAAACAGAACCGGGTCAGAAGCTGCAGCTCCACTAAAGGCCGCTGCTGTTAGCTGTTAGCTTTATCAGCTTCCTTCTGACCGTCGCTCTCAGCAACTTTACAATCCATCCAGAGACGGCGGCCATCTTTACTGCTGTAAACGTGGCGCTGCGGCGGCCATCTTTACTGTGGCCATCTTTACTGTGGCCGCCATCTTTACTGCCGTAAAGGCGGTGCTGCGGCGGCCATCTTTACTGCTGTAAACGTGGCGCTGCGGCGGCCATCTTTACTGTGGCCATCTTTACTGTGGCCGCCATCTTTACTGCCGTAAAGGCGGTGCTGCGGCGGCCATCTTTACTGCCGTAAACGCGGCGCTGCGGCGGCCATCTTTACTACCGTAAACACAGCGCTGCTGGTGGACGGCCATGTTCGCTTTGGGGTCGGAAACCGTTCACACAGAAGTCTGACTGCGATGGCTTTTAATTAGTACCATGAACAAACATACAGAAAAACAATCAGATTTCAGTGAAAGACTGGAATTGACGAGCTAAGAGAGAACGCAGCCTACGTTGAATAAAACGCAACATGACCGGTCGACTGCAGAGGCTTTAAAACCATCAGATCCATTTTAGTTCAACAGATCAGGTTTTGTTCAGGTCAAAAGGTCAGAATTGGGCCATTTAGCCATGAAAAGAATTGGATGGGAGTTGCATTTTCTTGCTGTGTGAATGTAGCTCCAGTGTGATGAAGACGATGCTCAGGGTTCTTCATCTCTTCGTCACCTTGCTGAGTTTCTCTGGTTCTGGAGCTGCTGGCCCAGCAGATGACAGAGGAACAGGTCGCTGACCTTTCACCTCTAAGGAGTTGGTGAAGTTTCTCTTTGTGGAGCATCCACTCTGTGCCCTGTGGAAACGTTCAGCCGTCTTATTGCTGCTCACATTCCTGACATTTGAAGGAAATCGATGCCTGCTGCATTCGGAGGCTCCGGCTGCTGCAGCGCATGTTCCAAATGTCACTGTGTGGTCCGTTCTCCGCCGCAGTCAGGTAAGAGGGTTCAGCCGATACGGGCTCTTCCTGCAGGCTACTGATGTGTGTGTGTGTGATTCATTCAGGTGCGTTAATCCATTCATCGCGCTCGCTGTCCCCGGCCATCCTTCATGCTTCTCATCTCCAATCATCTCCATTCTCCTCCTCCAAACTCTGGCTGCCCAACCAATCCTCTGGACCGTCTTCAAAGGGCTTCATGCTTCTGTGAGCAATCAGGACACACACACGCACACACACACGCACACACACTCCTGCAGCTCGTTCCACTTTGCATCATGCAGCCTTCGGAGGGCAGCAGAGTTTCACTCAGACTCTCTCCAGGTTCAGTGAACCAAAGGTTTCCATTCTCCTGTTTTCCATGAACTCCAACCCATTCCCCCAGGTCCCCCCGTACCCCGTTCCCCCCGTACCCCCGTTCCCTCCATCCCCCGTTCCCCTCTCCGTCTCCCCTGAACCCCTTCACCCCGCTCCCTCCGGCCTGGTTAGACTGAGATTGACAGATCTGCTCTGTCTGGTTATGAGACGTAATTAAAACTCATTTGGCTTCTTGATGGCATTTTCTGCCCCGATCAGTCGGCATTACTGGACCCGACATCTTGTATCAGATTAGGTTATTCACTAAACCTAAATAAAGCTTAATGCTGTTACCAGACACACAGTTGGGACTTCATCACTAAGAGTGTAAATATATACAGACAGACCTTTAACTGCAGGAACGCAGCAGAAATTGCAGCTTCATGGATGAGCTGAGCCGCCCAGCGTTGGCCCAGCGGACCTGAAGGAGAACCCACCGAGTCGGTCACTCGTTTCCCGTTTGTCTCTGCGCGTCTGTTTCTTCCCGCATGTTTCATCTCTGTTCAGACCTCTCAGGTTTAGAACCAGACGGAAAGATAAAACTAGTCAAATTTACACAATACTGTCCCTTTAAGGTCGGATCCTAAAACAAGCATCAATTGTTCTAAAGGACTCAAAGTTTTAAATAATAAAACTGCCAGAACAGAAGTGAATATTTAATTACAACTAAAAATGTGCATTTCTGCAAAAATGTGAACGTTGTGAGCTGAATATTTTTACTGAAAATTGCAAAGTCATTTGAAGTGAAACGAAACAGGCAGAAACAACAAAATAAAGAAAAGGTCTGAAAACACGAGTAGAAAAACTGTGAAGAGTGAAAACTTTCAGTCAATCCAAAGATTCATGCAGAAATGAAAGCTAACCTGTAAAGTCAGTTTATCAGCTAAAATGAGCTGAAGAGCTAAAGCTAGCTAGATAGCATTTAGCCTAGCATTAGCATGTCGACCTCCAGTAATTCTCATGCAACGTGAAAAAAACTAATCAGAAATCTAATAAGCAAAGACATTTTTTTTAAAAAAAAAAAGCAAAATAGTCTGCAATCTTCTTTCAAAGTAAAACTTTCTGCTTATTAAATGATGAAGAGTATAAACGGAAAGAAAAAAGATTTTTACCTCCTCTAGTGCAGACCCGCTTTTATTCTGAAATTAAAACCTATTAAAGATTATGTTGAATTCGGATTGCACTAATCAAAATCTATGTCCAAAAACTGTCAATTTGACACAACAGCTGCTAAATATGATCAAGTTTTCCAGTTGAAACAAAGTTTAAAGTCTCCAGTGGAAGTGATGACGTATTTTCTACGTATCCGTTATTCAGCTGCTTCGTTACCTGGTCAAATCTCACATCACAAAAACTGAAACAAAAGGAAAATCAGTGGTTTATGCTCCACGTCAGAACCAGTCTGGACCGGCCGGCGAGGTCCAGTTCTGCTCCATCCTCTTCCTCACCCTTCACCCACATGGTGTAAAAACCATCCTTCCTGTTTCATCACTTTAGACAATATTACATCTGTTATGTAGAAGTTTGGGCTCTTCGCGTCCAGGATGCTGCAGGTTTATGAATCCACTGCTCCAGTAAAACGCGTGAAGCTGCCGCCATGCCGGGTTTCCAGACACAGAAACTCATCCAGAGATCCTCTGCTGCCTGAAGAGGGAGAGCAGACAGCGGCGTTGATGGAGCCTCCAGGTTTTCCCTCAGACGTCACAGCCTGTAGTTCTGGTTCTGGTTCTGGTCAGGACAAGCAGAACCAGAACCTGCAGGAGGGGCTGAGCGGGGGGCAGAAGTATTCAAGACTCCACTGGGATCAACACAAATAAAACTGGACAATTCAGAAAAGAGTTCACGGTTTTTAACAGTTTTTAGGTTTTTTTTGTTTTTTTGTTTTGTTTTGTTTTTTCAAATAATCTGAAAAGTGTGGCGTGCCTTTATTTTGATACAGCCAAAAAACACTTTATTTTAATTTCCCTGCCTCAATTAAACAAATCTATTGTCGTAATCCCATTTGCTGAATTTCATGGTCGGCTAGTTAAACATCTGATTTCCTGTCTAATTGTTATATGGATATTGATCAGGTCTGGTTGTTAATTATTTTCTTATTTTCCAGAATAATTGTGATTTTGCTCCTCCTTGTTTTTCTTTCCGTTTCTTTCAGTTTAACGTTTCTGTAGTTTTCTGTATCTTTCCTTCTCTTTTTATCTTCATAGTTTTCACATTTGATTGGTTGAATAAAATCTCTTCTTGATTTATTCTTTCAAGTGTTTTAATTGAATCTGCTTCTTATTTTGAATCAAAGCTAAAACACTACATATCTGCAAAGTGTAATCTTTACTGTGTCATCATAATATCCAGTCATTTAGATTTTTTTAATAATGAACCATGGCTTTCAAATTAGAATATTACATCAGATCAAAGAAAAAACATTTTAAAAAGAGAAATGCTAACTGTCAGGTTCTGTGTTTTCTGTGTTTATTTTGGAGTTTTTCTGTGTATTCATTTCGAGTTCTGTGTCTCTGTGCTCTCCTTGTTGTCCTGTCTCCCTTTGATTACCCCCAGGTGTGTCTCGTTCCTTGATTGACTCCCTGTGTATTTAGTCCCACCTGTGTCCTGTGTTCCTCGTCGGGTCCTTGTCGTACTTGTCGTTACACGTCTGGGTACGTCTGAGTTTGTCTCCCCGTTACCGTCTCCGCTCGGTTGCTGTGCGCTACCTGCTTTTAGCCCTTGTGTTCCGCTACGCAGTGCTGCCACAGTTGTGGACTGTCTACCCCGGTTACCCTCATTAAACATCTCATTTTTACTGCTACCTGGGTCTCCTGCGTCTACCTCACCGCCTCACCACACCAAACCGTGACACTAACATGTTATTTTCAAAATGTATTTTTAATCTCAGATTCTTCAGGACATATATTTATATAAAACGTATATTTGTATAAAACGTATATTTGTATAAAACGTATATTCGTATAAACGGCCAGTTTTGTTCCCCGGTTCTTCAGTTTGATTCTTGTTTTAGAAACGAGAATGAGACTCTAAAGTTAAAAACAGATGCTGCTGTTTACTGCATGTAAAATACTTTCTGCTTCAAACTCTCCACATAACCCCACCTCATCAATCCTCCTTCATGTCTCCCATTAACTCCTCCTGACAGGTTATAACCATTTAAATGCTAACTAGTTAAAAAGTGTCACTTGATCTTGGGTGATTAAAGCAGACGCCTCGTCTCTTTGCTTTCCACTGCGTCTCTTCCCACTTTGTGAACAACTCCATCAGTGATGTCGCATTTATCCAGGGAAATCCCTAAATACCCACAGCTACTTGCTTTGAAAGGTGCAAACCAACTCCAGTTTGTGGGATTTATTGGAGCTGCTGCTGCTGAGTTTCAACCTCAGTCCTACTGAAACCAAACATGATGGACAGTAAACGGTCCGTGCGGCTCGGCCTCCGGCTCAGGAACGTCAGTTAACATCCGGGTTCAGGGAGACGGACTTTAACTCATCATGTCTGTCACGCTTCACTTCCTGTATTTATCAAACCGGACAGTGTGCAGCTTCAAAGCAGTTTGCATGTTTGTAGGATTAATAGAAACATATTTAAGAAAGTTAAGCGATTTGTCGATGTTTTCGTTCTGGTGAAGTTGTCGGCTAACGTTTCATATTCACAAAGGAAGTGATGTCAGCTGAGGCTGCGGCGTCCTTCCATCGGTTTTCATCAAAACGAGGATGAGACGATGTCACGTCTTCGCTCAGCTGGCGGCGTTCAGGACGGCTTGAGAAATGAAACCTGGTGGAACATCAACTGATGGGAAAACAACACAAGACTCAAAGCTTTTATGCTGAATTTATGCCAGGATATTCTGTTTCTGTCAAACAGAATCATGTTTAAAAAACAAACCAAAACCGTGTCAGAGTAATTTTGTTGTTAAATAAAAGTTATTGTAATTCTGCTGTTTTATGTGAGGGTCTGACTGAATGATTTGGTCTTTGTAGGAAACATGATGTGACTCAGATGTTTGGGTTAATATCAGGTTAGCAGAGTCGGGTTGAAGCTCCTGGTTTTATCGGATCAGTTCAGGTCCAGAAGTCGGTCCAAAGTTTAAAGCTTTTCATTCCTTTAATGTAAACCTTTCCTCTCTTCTGCTGATCCCGAAGGTTGACCTCCGCTCCGATGAACTTCACCTTTCCTCTAACTTCTGATCTCCGTTAAGGTTCCTCCAAACTGATGGGATCCCTGTCAGCAGCCGAGTCCTGGCTGATCTCACTCAGAGGAGGCAGGAGCGTCTCTGATTCTCTCCGATTCTCTGATTCTCTCTGATTCTCTCCGATTCTCTCTGATTCTCTCCGTTTCTCTCCGATTCTCTGTTTCTCTCTGATCCTCTCCGATTCTCTGATTCTCTCTGATTCTCTCTGATTCTCTCCGATTCTCTCTGATTCTCTGTTTCTCTCCGATTCTCTGTTTCTCTCCGATTCTCTCCGATTCTCTGATTTTCTCTGATTCTCTCCGATTCTCTCCGTTTCTCTCCGATTCTCTCCGATTCTCTGATTCTCTCTGATTCTCTCTGATTCTCTCTGATTCTCTCTGATTCTCTGTTTCTCTCCGATTCTCTCCGGTTCTCTCCGATTCTCTCTGATTCTCTCTGATTCTCTCTGATTCTCTCTGATTCTCTCCGATTCTCTGATTCTCTCTGATTCTCTCTGATTCTCTCTGATTCTCTCTGATTCTCTCCGATTCTCTCCGATTCTCTGATTCTCTCTGATTCTCTCTGATTCTCTGTTTCTCTCCGATTCTCTCCGGTTCTCTCCGATTCTCTCCGATTCTCTCTGATTCTCTCTGGTTCTCTCTGATTCTCTCTGATTCTCTCTGATTCTCTCCGATTCTCTCTGTTTCTCTCCGATTCTCTCTTCTTCTCTCTTCTTTGATTCTCTCTGTTTCTCTGATTCTCTCTGATTCTCTGTTTCTCTCTGTTTCTCTGTTTCTCTGATTCTCTGATTCTCTCTTCTTCTCTGTTTCTCTGATTCTCTGATTCTCTCTTCTCTCTTCTTCTCTGATTCTCTCTGATTCTCTCTGTTTCTCTGATTCTCTCTGTTTCTCTCCGATTCTCTCTTCTTCTCTCTTCTTCTCTGATTCTCTCTGTTTCTCTCTGTTTCTCTGTTTCTCTCTGATTCTCTCTTCTTCTCTGCTTCTCTCTTCTCCACATGCTGAATCTCTCAGGAGCTCAGTTTAGTTTCTCATGGAGTCGAATCCTTAAGGAAGTCCTTACTAGAGAGCAGCTAGTAAGGACTGCTTACTAGTAAGGACAGCTAACAGTAGTCCTTATTAGCGAGCAGAGGCTAGCTTTGACAGCTAGCAGTAGTCCTTATTAGCGAGCAGCTAGGCTGGCTTTGACAGCTAGCAGTAGTCCTTATTAGCGAGCAGCTAGGCTAGCTTTGACAGCTAGCAGTAGTCCTTATTAGCGAGCAGCTAGGCTAGCTTTGACAGCTAGCAGTAGTCCTTATTAGCGAGCAGCTAGGTTAACTTTGACAGCTAGCAGTAGTCCTTATTAGCGAGCAGCTAGGCTAGCTTTGACAGCTAACAGTAGTCCTTATTAGTGAGCAGCTAGGCTAGGCTAGGTTCACCCACCATAAGTGCACAGTCCAACAGCTTCAGCCGTGTCCAGCTAACTTGCTAGTTAATGTGTTTACTAGGACTTCTCCTAACTAGTCTAGTTAACTCACTAAAACCAGCTAGTGAGCTGCTAGCTCCTCTCACGCCGAACCAAACTGTCTCTTCTCGGAAGGACTTTGCTGCAGCAAATCAAATATCACAGATTTTTTGAAAAATCTGATATATATCTTCATTTTTAGGAAGGAGTTTCGCTCTCAGCATATATTTAAACTTGTCTCTTTTATTGACTTCAGTGCAGCTCACAGTTATATTCTGAAGCTTTCTGTGTATTTCTAAATCTGATTTTTAATTGCAAATGTTCCGACCTGCTATTGCCTCTAGTGGTGTAACCCCAACCCTACCCAGCTTTCTGGTTACCGTGGCATCAGATGGTTTCTGTTTTATAAGATCCATCTGATCAGAAGAGTCGATACATTCATGGCAGAACAGAACTGACCCGATTCCCACACACACACACACACAAATCAGTAAATATATAGAAAATTTACAATTTCTTGCTTACAGATGGTAAATAAAAAGCTTAATGAAAAATACGTTTAATAACGACTGAAAGTTTATTTTCTAAACTCTGATTTTATCTGGCAAACGAGCCTCATTTACATATATATTCATGTTTCTTGTAACAAGTCATGTTTGGTCCGAAAGCTGCAGGATGAACTTGGCCAGTTTCCTCTGGATAGCAGCGAAGCACGGAGGTGGAAGTGTCATGCTGTGTGGATGGGGAGACCAAATGTGAAGTTAACTAAATATCTTCCTATAGAACACAGGGTGTCCTAACTTTCCCCTCATTTAAAAGACAAATCTTTAATATCCATCTATCTGTGATGTGATTTATCTCCCAGTCATTTTTTCGCACAGTGAATCCGTTTCTTGGAGGACTTTGCTCATTATTTCACCGTCATGCTGTGGGATCTGTCGCATTTGGACCAGAAAATCATTCCATCAAAGAATAAAGAGTTGATAGATGCTGACAACAGCAACAGAAATATGATTAAATATCAAACAGGCTGAGTTTGTGGCCAAATCGCAGAGGGAGTGTTTAAATCGGAGACTTTAGCGGCGTTCGTTTCAGGTCAGATTGTCTGACATCCTGAGTTTTAGAAAACAAGAAGATCTTCCTGAACAGAACTGCTAGAGAAACACCATAATCCTGCATTACAGCTGCTAGAAGCTGAAATATTTAGTCATGAGGTTGAATACAGGCCGAAATTAGGAGACTTTAAGTGCTGATGCTGTTCTGATGTTTGGCTTTAGTCTGCTGCAGGCGAAAACACGAAGCAGAAAACCTGCTGCAGGTTCTCAGGATGTTATCAGGTTAAATCAAGACAACTGGACTTTTACTGCAGCAAAGACTGGAAACAGACATGAACATTAGTCAACATCAGGTAAAGGTGTAAATATACCAGAGTTAATAACAAGGCAAGTTCACTCCCACAACAAGATAATGAAGAAAAAATTCAGAAAATGTTTTGAGTCTGCAGACAAACAGTTTGGATGTTAATATGAGAAATAATCTCCAAACTGTTTCCATAAAGTGAGTGGAAGCTGTTATTAGAGGAAATGTGTGATGAGTCATTAACCGTCAGACTGAAATCATTTTGTGTTTCTGCAGCCGCAGCATTCAAAATGGCTCTTTAAACAAACGCTGGCTATTAAATAATTACATGCAAATTGGCCAACAAATAACAACATGATTAATCCCTGGATGGGTTAAATGGAGCCGTTTCAGGACGGAGACGTCTGAGGCCCGTCAGCTGAGAGCTTCATTACCGAGCGGCTTTCTGCTGGAAACACTGACGCTCCAACTGAAGAGCTTTCAAAGCTAAACTGGAGCTTCCTAAATCATCTCCCAATCATTTACACAAACCACGCTGCTGGGAAAGTTCAGGCACAACTTCTGACTGGTAATACTGGTGTTACTGGTCTCAGAAACTGCTTAATCAGACTGGAAATATTACTTGGAGTTTATAAAATGATTTTAATCTGTAGCGGCTAACGTGGCGCTCTGAGGACGGATCCCAACGCTCCAGCTGTCTGCAACATCTGCACCTTTCAGTCCTCGTCGCTTTAAATCTGTTTGTCGACAGCAAGAAGCAAAGTGATCACACAACCATCCAACTTCTGAAATCCTTCTGTTTCTCTGCTGCGTCAGTCTGAGCGTGGAAACGTCTCCATGTTGACAGGAAGTGAAGGACGCTGGCCAGGAAGTCTGGAAGGTCAGAGGACAAAATGAGTGAATGAGCAACAACAACGTAAAGAAGAGATGATCAGCAGGGAAGTGAAACAAAATGATGACAATAAACAAACATTTTACAGTAATTTTACATAAAAGTTTACAAAAACTAAGTCAGGTTTATGTTTCTAGCACATTTCAGCAACAAGGCAGGTCAAAGGTCAATGTCGTAAAAACACAAAAATATAAAGTGATAAATATAAAAAACAGTTTCAAACTTTTGATGAGTAAAATCATCAAAAACATCAACACACTTAAAATAAGATTTAAAGGAAGTCAGTGTTTCAGCAGTTTTTATGTTTTACGTTTTTAATTATTTATGGTTCCAGACCAGTTCCAAACTGGTTCCAGACTGGGTCCAAACTGGTTCCAGACCAGTTTCAAACTGGTTCCAGACTGGTTCCAAACTGGTTTCAGTCTGGTTCCAAACCGGTTCCAGACCAGTTTCAAACTGGTTCCAGACTGGCTCCAAACTGGTTCCGGACTGGTTCCAAACTGGTTCCAGACCAGTTTCAAACTGGATCCAGACTGGCTCCAAACTGGGTCCAGACTGGTTCCCAACTGGTTCCAAACTGGTTCCAGACCAGTTTCAAACTGGTTCCGGACTGGTTCCAAACTGGTTCCAGACCAATGTCGGACTGGGTCCAAACTTGTTCCAGACTGGGTCCAAACTGGTTCCAAACTGGTTCCAGACCAGTTTGAAACTGGTTCCAGCCCAGTTTCAAACTGGTTTCAGACTGGTTCCAGACTGGTTTCGGTCTGGTTCCAAACTGGTTCCAGACCAGTTTGAAACTGGTTCCAGACCAGTTTCAAACTGGTTCCAGACTGGTTCCAAACTGGTTCCAGACTGGAATTGTCCGGATGGCCCATTATCCATCACCTCCAAACGTTTTCTGATTTAAGATCCTGCTGAATATGAAAGCCTCTCCGCTCCGAGTCTGACAGGACGGGAAACTGTCGTGATTTGAGTTTTTCTGTGTTTATTTTTAGTTTCTGTCTTTCGAGTCTCCGTGTGTCTTGTCTTCCCCTTGGTTGTTCCCAGGTGTGTCTTGTTCAGTGATTGCTCTCTGTGTCCTTAATGTCACCTGGGTCTGTCTGGTCCTTGTCGATTCTGTCTCCTTCCTGTCCTGTTTATCTTTGGATTTACCCGTTGCTACCAGCGGGGAGTCCAGCCTTTCTGCTCACCCTGTGCTGCCTGGAATTTTAGATACTTTGTGCATTTTTCATCATGAAACAGCCATTTATTCTCTACATCCTGGGCCTACAGCGTCCTGCCTCACCACCGCTCACCACAACGTGCCACAGAAACAGCTGCTCACACGTTCAGTTAAATGAAACTTCTGTAACACATTGTGATATTTTAATATTCATAGAGTCTCAGCATGTTTATGATCACAGCACTATTTGCATCCAGCAGATTTTTCCTCTGATGGATTTAAACCAAACATGGAGAAGCAGCTTTCAGCTTCTATGCACCACAGATCTGGAACTAACGTCTAGATTTAAAGGTTAGAGTTTCCTTTGGACCATAAATAATGGAACACTGATCAACTTATTAGTTTTACTCAATAAAATGTTTGTTCTCAATTTGGTGACTGTTTTTATGACTTTTTGTATGTTTTGATGTGAAGCACTTTGAGCTGGACGTCACAGGCTGAATAGTTCCCACTTCTCCCCAATCAGACTGAACTTTTAAACATTCATCTCCCATAAATTAGTCATTTCCTCCAACGCAGCCAGTCGATGAACGCAGCGATTTCATTCTGTTATTATAAATCCGACCAAAGCGTCGTTCATCCGTCTGTTACACATTTCAGCCTCTTCTCTCCATTTCTTCTGCCTGCAGGATTTTCTCTCCCGCTGCCGGACGGACTTTCATTTAATCTGAGATTTCACAGTTTCTGTCATTTCCAGCCGAGTTTCTCAGCATCCATCAGAATAACCGAGATGAAGAATCGCATCATGACACTTTTCCCATGATGCTTTGCAGCAGCATGCAGCCAGCAGGAGACACGGTGACAGAGGTCATTCGGCTCCATGCATGCAAACCGAGGGACAACCTGTCCAAACTCAGACAGCATTTAGCTCTAGTTGAGTTTGATACCACAGATTTTGTTTTTGATCCAAATCCAAGCTGGTATTGGCGGTACCGGTCCGATACCAATCCGGTACCAATTTGATCCGATACTTTGTGCAGAAACAGCTAAAAGTTTCTGGTAAATCTTAAACTAAAAAGTGGAGTAATTGAACTCTTGGCTTCATAAAGAACTCAAGACATCTCTGCTTTATTTATGCTGAAGTACTTTAAGGCAGCAGCTTTTTTAACATCATTCAAAATATATTAAAATGGCTTTTCAAAACATTAGTGAAGTAATATAACCCTACTGGAATAAATCCTTCTGTAATCCCACTTGACTTTATGAAGACATATTAATTTGAAAATGCTGATCATGTTAATGAAACTGCAGCAGAGGCGTCCATCTTTGAAACTTTCCTCATTTTCATGTTTTTGTTAAAAGTGGGATATTTAACAAAAACAGTTTGTTTCTTTTATGCTCAGAAATCTCCTGCTTTTGAAAAGAGTCTCGTTTTGGAAATATCTAATAATTTAGTTTATAAATTTTTAGAAAGTAACTAAAGTTAAAATTAGATAATGGAAATGATCCATTATGTCAAAGAACTGAAGTATTGAAAGTATTGATACTTGCAATTCAGAATCAACTTTAAAGCATAAAGCTGCTATCAGAGCCTGATACACACACACACACACACACACACACACACACACACACACAGACACACACACACACACACACACACACACACACACANACACACATACACACACACACACACACACACACACACACACACACACACAAAGACAGACACACACACACACACACACACACACACACACACCCACACACCCACACACACACCCACACACACACACACACACACACACCAAGTCAGACAGACAGAGTCAGACACACACACAGCTCAGTCTGTGTGTGTGTCTGACTGTGTGTGTGTGTGTGACTGGGTGTGTGTGTGTGTCTGACTCGGTGTGTGTGTGTGTGTGTGTGGGGGGTCTGACTCTNGGGCGCGGGGGTGGGGGGGGCGCCCGGGGGGCCGGGCCGGGGCGGCGGCCCCCGGGGGCCCGCCCCCCCCCCCCCCCCCCCTGACTCTGTGTGTGTGTGTGTGTGTGTGTGTGCGCCTGCCCAGCTCGGTGCCGCTGCTTCAGGCCCTCTGCCTCATTTAAATGCTCCATTAAACTGAAACATGGTGCGGATGCTGCTGCTCAGTCAAGCGTCTCTCATGGTCGTTCTGGACGTTTGCAGGGTCAGATTATGGCGTTAAATCCACTTGTTGAAGAGGCGTGGGGTGAGCAGAGCGGCCATTTTAACCGAGGACATTACAGCCGATCCTTCCTGATGTCTGCTCTGTCTCATCATGTCTCCATCGTCTCGGCCCCTGTGGAGCTCATTTAGCCGCCTGTTCCTGTCTTTGCTTTGGCCGGTCGACTCTTTACTCACCCTTCTTCTTCCAGCGCCTCCTGATCTTCTCTTATTTTTTCCTTTCTGTTCTCTGAGGCAACACAGACTAAATGCAGTTGATCAGAGCAGCGGGGGTGTCTGATGGAAACCCGGGGGAACCATGATGGAAACCGTTTTCATGTTGTCAGACCAGGCTGCATGAACATCTGATGGCTTAACGACTTTTAAACGGACAAATAGTTACTTCAAGATCCTGAATGCTCTAATAAATTGGAGGAGTTCTGAACTTACACTGTTTGCACTCTGGAGAACAGTTATCTGCAAATAACTGATGCAACTTTTAATACATCAGTGGATGAAATATAGTGCTGCAGTGTAAATGGCCAAACATAAAAATGGTCCCAACTTCTTTATCTGCATTAAGTCCCAGAAACAAAGTTCGGTCTCTGAGGACTCAGCAGGTTTCTCTTCCTTCAAAGTGTCAGAAGCAAACATGTCATTTTCCCTCCAAGGACAGATTTAAAAAAGAAATTATCCTTTTAATGTTTCTTTAACCTTCATGAACATCAACACACACAAACACACACTAATCCTTTGTCTGAGCAAAGAAGCCAAGTCGATCATCTTCACTTCCATTCTGAAATTCCAGCGTCTTCCAGAAGCCTGGAGGTGATCTGAGAGGTTTGAGTTGCTTTTATTTTTATGTTCGGCTTCATTTCTCAGGTCAGATGTGAGTCTTTTCTTCTCTGAGCTGCAGCAGCAGGACTAACTGTGACGTTTTGCAGAGCTGTGTTGGGATGTTCACGTCCCATCGAGGGCAGAGGAGCGAAAGGTTGTTCAGTAAATCTCTGTCTCCAGCAGGAGGTCCCCTGTGTGATATGGATTGTTTTCAAGTAACAGGCGGTGAAAATGGCCTTCTCATTATTTTTAATGGCTGTTTGAGACGGTTTCTGCTGCAGCGGAGCCAGGCTGCGAGTGGGAGGAAAAAGTTAGAGATGCTCATGCAAAAGACTTTGTGTTAATCTGTGTTCACTGTGGAGTCATGGAAACCGAGCAGACGGCGTCGCGGTGAGGACCTGCAGCCTCAGAAGCGCTCGGATGCTGCTGCAGCAGCTGGACTCATGCCGAGCTAATTGAGATCATTTTTTACCCAAACCTGATTTGGTTGGCAAGTCCCAAACCAAACCAGCAGCTCTGTGGTCAGAAATCTCCTCTGACCCTGCGGTTGTGTCAAAGCTGAACAAATTGACATTTTCTCACCTCGTTTTCCATCTAGATGGTTTTAATTAAGCCTCCCCTGTAGCCACGGTAACCAGTCCAGGGAGAGCAGCATCATGGAGACTGATGCAGCATCATGGAGATGCTGCAGCCAATGAAGAAGGATCGGTGGCTGGTTGTGGTGTCACTGATGAAAACTGGTGAGGTTTTTACACAGCAGCTTCCTGATGAAGGCCGACATCAGAACATGTTCAGCTGCTAAGTCACAAAATATCCACGTCCAACTTTGTAAAGACAAAAATCTTGTTTGGTTTTAAGCTCCTGTAAAATATTATTTGGAAACCTGTGAGAGTTATCCTACCAATCTATGCTGCTAAAATGATATTCTTTTATTCTTTTTTATGTATTGCAAACTCCTAAATGCAAAAATGTGCAGCATGCAAAGCAATGCAGACGTATTCATGTCTTTTTAAATTAGAGTTTAATGCGATGTTAAGAAGCTGCTTTTACTCCAATATCCTTTAATAAATCCAGAGGAAAGTGAAAATATTCTCTGTGGGACACAAACCGACCTCTGACCTCTGACCTCTGGTCCTCCAAACCTTTGCCTGGGTTCAGTTGAAGTGAACTCTGGTTAGGTTTGAATGTGAGACCGCTCCAAAAGCAGGAAGTGGACTACAGCGCAGGGCATTCTGGGTAAATGCAACCGAAGCTAACGTGCTAGCCTAGTTATTAAACAATGTTGTTTGTAATTTGCTCAGTTTTTGTTCAACAATGTGAACCAAAGAAGAGCAGAACCTTTAGTTCAGCTCTAATTTGATCACATTTATCTCCGTTCAGGTTCAGGTTGCAGCATCGCCAGCTGGGCGGATGTGCAGGTGGAGGAGAGTTTGACCTCCTTTACAGCGAAGCAGATCGTTGTTCCTCAGAGTTCTGGTCTAATTATTGTCTAAAGCTTCTTGTCCTGCAGCAGCGAAGAGCTGAAGACAAGAGGACGAAACCGGACTTTAAACCATGTCCGATTAGGAGAAAACACAGTAAGAACCTGCAGGACACACACACACACACACACACACACACACACACACACACACACACACACACACACACCAAAATGTGTGTGTTTACGGTGCAGCCGGTGTCTTTCTATAATAACAATAATCGTCGCCATGCTGCTGTTCTATGGCAGGCAGAGAAAGAAAATAATCTGCAGAAACCAGGATTGAAAACCTGAGACGTGTCCTACAGGAAGGACGATGGACGGACTGATGTCCCTGACACACGTTGTCCTGGACGTCGCCATGGCAACAAGGCCTTTTGGTTTCCTTTAAAACAGGAAGCTGCAGTGTTGCAGTACAGAGTATTTAGTTAAATACTTAGTTTGGAATATAAATGTTTAACATATTTAATTAGCAAACTGTGTTTTTAGTTTGTGATATAAATATTTAACTCACATCAAACTCTTACTTATGAACTAAATATTTTGTTAGTAAATTAAATTAATTTGTTAGATTATTGTTGGAAACTGGCAGAAAAAGAAAACATTAACATCTCAGTAAATAAAGCCTTTAAATCAACAGTTTTTCTTCCAGATTTTACTAAAATTAAAGATTTTATCCTCCGGACAGATCTGGATCAAACATGAAGCTAATAGATTTATGAACTTCAAAACGTTTTAAAGTGATTTAACATCGATGCATCTGCATAACAATCAGTGGAAACATTAAAGAGAAGCTGACCTAAGAATGGAGCCGTGACCTCTGACCTTTCATCAGCTGATAATTTCATAACCTCTTTCGTTCCTCCGTCGGCGCGAAGCTGTCCGATCTCTGCAGCACAACTCAAGTCTAACTCTGCTGCGTCTCCAGCGTTGGAGTGCAGGACGCTGGACGGGATTTAGGCTCTTTCTGGTTTGAACTTCATGGAGTTTCAGCTGACTATTCATATCTCATTTGACAACAATTATGTAACTATATTACCTTCAGATGTTATCAAATCTGACTTGATAACAACAAGTTATCAAGTCAGTTATCTGACTTGATATAGACTTGATACTGTCAAATTAAATATATTTTTAATTTGACAGATTATTGAGTATTTTACTAACAGACCTGTGAAACTGTGAAGCTCCAGTTTCACAGTTTTCAAAGTGAAGCTGGAGCTTCTCTGAAGAAGAGAAGGAGACTCGCTGCCGCTAGTCTGAAGGAGCTGAGTGGGAAGTCGCTCATGTATGTTTTGATGAGAGAATAACCAGATGTAAAGCTAAAAAAGTTGATTTTATATAATAGTTGATTAGTTCCATACATGAAAACATGTATAATTGCTCATCTTCATGTGTGAGTGTAAACATGGAGTTGGGGGCGTGGCCAACAGCAGAGTATTTGGATTTAAAGAGACAGAGCCCTAAACAGCTCAATCTGAATATAGGCAGAATTGGGCAGATTGAAATTAGATGATCTATGAATGACTTTGTGCAGAATCAGTTTTTTAGCCGATAGGTCGGTGCAGGTCACCTTTAAATCAGAAAACACATCCTGTGAACTGCTGTGAGGAACATGTGAGGTCATTAAATGTGAAACTGAGCTCTTCTGCTTCCACTGACTCTACGCCAGTCAGAGATAAGACTTGGATCAAAATGTTTAGATGTTTTAATGAATGTTCAGCAGAGAGGAAGTGAGGACAGAGCGGAGGTGGAGGATGATGATGAAGGAGCGCGGCCCGACTCGGTTTCACCCCGGGGTCAGAGACCAATCGATGGGCTGGGCAGGGTCTGCGCCGCGCTAACGCTGCCGGCGAGTCCCTGCTGGGCCGCGTCGTCCATCACCGAGGAGGAGCAGAGGAAGGATCATCCAGACGGATGACTGTTTCTGCGTCCCAAACCTGGTTCTAATAAAAGTGCTAATATAGCAGCAGGAAGTCCTGCATGTGTCTGTGGGCCTTCAGACAGAGAGATGAATGTCTCTCCTGAGAGGCTCCTGGGGCGGAGATGTTCATCCATATCTCACATATTGCTGCTCCAGCCGGAGCAGTCAATGGAAACGCAGCCACTGATATAAGAGCCTGAGAAAAGTTCATCATATAACCTGTATGATGATGATGATGATGAAACTTTCCTCCTGTTCTGCTCGTCTCTGTGAGGTATGGAAGTCCGTTAGAGCATATAATCTGTGTGTTTCTGTGTGTATTTCTGAGCCAGTATTTGAGTTATTTGCTGTTTCTGAGCTTCGTTTCCAGCCGGTTCCTCCTGAACTGACCTTCAGCTTGGTCAACGTTTCTGAACTTACTGGTTTTGCTGTCAGGACATTTCCCACCAGTTGCTTTGATTTCTTACTGGTTCGTGTTGCTGGATGATCCGCTGATCATTTCAGCTCCAACAAATTCAGTTCAACCAGAGGAATAATTAGCCTGGAAGAAAGAAAATATTCAGATTAAATGATGCTTTAATTTATGCTGTTTGTTAAAAGTACACTCTTTGACTGATGTAAATTACATTTCTAAGTAATTTAAATGTTATGAATTGGACTGAAATGACTTTTAATGCCTTAGTTATCAACTTATTATTTACTATTTATCAACTTTGTTGATTTTAGTTGCTGCTAAAATCAGAGGTACTAAGATATGGACAATTTCTAAAATTGTCCATATCTTAACGCCTGCAGTTGTTGTGTGTTGCCATGGAGACGCGTACACCGTTTTTAGAGGTGATGAAGTTAAATAAGAAAGACTCCAGCTTTACTTAAGCAGCCAGAGAGATTATAAACGGCCGTTATTAAACCAGCCGTTTTCCTGTCCAATGTTTCCCAGCCGAAGCTTTGAACCTTCAGCTGCCGCCTGGAAGCCTGGAGACGAAGGGACGGATTGTGACGACCAGTCCTGAGGTTTTGTGTCAGGAAGGCGGTTTGCTAAGCTGCTTATGGCTTTATGCAGAGTTATTGTCATGTTGTCTTTGGTTCTGCTGGAGGAGCCGTTAGGAGACACTTCTGCAGCGCAGCACCGAAAACCAAGACAGGAAAAAATGAGACAATTCCTGGATTCTTGGGCTGTGTGCTGAAATAAACTGCATCAAACCGGAAGAGAAGACCAAGGAGTTTTCAAACAAACTTGAGAACAAAATCAGAGAGAAGCAGCTGGACATCATCAACGTCTCCAAAACGTTTCTGATTCAGCTGCAGCTTAAAGAAAACTCGCATCAATTACATTTATTATCTGTTAGCTTTGCTCTGGTTGTCAGGAGCTTAGTTAGCTTTGATGAGACAGAATAATACAGATTAACCTGAAGAAAACTTGATGGATGAATAAATAATATTCACAACTCATGAAACTGACATTCATTCTGAAAATACTGATGATGTGTTGAATGTTCATCTCATCATCTCTGGATCTGGTTGTGCGGATTGGTCATTTTAATCTGTATTTTAGTGATAACTAAGCAAAATGAACATTTCGGATCAGAACTTTTTACAGGTTTTGATGGAAACAGATTATTGTCGTCATTCCTGCTCCTCCTGTTCCAACAGAATTTCAGTTTTTTACCTGATCTGATTTACATGATCTTCATTTTATTTAGGTTGTTTTTTAAAATATATATTTTTAATTTGACAGATTATTGAGTATTTTACTAACAGACCTGCTGCTGAAACCGGCCATGGTGTAGAAATATCTCGCCTCCTATTTCTGAACATCTGCTGCCACAAATGAAATATAAATTACAATAAACATGTGTCTATATTTTATATCAAATAATTGAGCTCTAAGTATTATTAATAGAAGACATCGACTGTTCACCGGAGCAAAAAGTTATTGACATTTAGATTTGAATGAAATATCATCAAATTGTGACGCTATAGTTAAAAATGACTATCGTTCTTATCATAATGGTCATTATTTTTCTATGAACATTAAAGTCAAAGTTGGAGAATCCTTCACTGAAATGCTCCATAAGGAGCCGACAGCATCTGAGTAATCTGGATTAAATCTGGACCAGATTAGATCGTTTAAGCCCGGATATGAACTGGATTGATACAATATCAATAAACTAAACTGCATTAAAACTAGATTCAATAAAACATGTAGAAAAAAAATGATGTCATGACTGTAATATCAATATTTAACTAAAAATGAGCTCAATCAATCAATCAATCAAGTTTTATTTGTATAGCACATTTCAGCAGCAGGCATCTCAAAGAGCTTTACATCATATCAAAAACAGAAACATGATGCAACATAGAAGTAAAAACAATAAAAACAACAATAAAAACATGACATTTAGTCAAGTTCCATCATGTTTCAAATAAAATCCTAAACAGG
>CAEFZX010016078.1:0-19255 GCA_903066825.1 Alfaro cultratus | reverse complement strand
AACACTGTAATAAAAATCTTAAACTGATTCCTTCCTCCTGTGGTGTTTCTGCATGTGGGCTAGAAGCCTAAACCAAAGCATGACAACTTGTGGTTCCAAAGTGGGAATTTAAACTTGTACTATAATTACTGTGTAAATTCATCAAGTATGATGGGGGTTTTGTTGAAATATGTTAAAATGTGCCAAAGTATCAGTACAAGATGATCCTATTCAGAGTAGAGGACCCCAGTGTTTGCTAAAAGACAAGGTGCTAATAGATTTCCACACCTCAAGTTTCAAGATTGAGTATTAAAAAGTAAAACTACTTGAACCTCTTTCCCAATGAGGATGACACATGAATATTAGCTATATTATAGTATGTACAGCATATGATGTAAGTCCTCCTTGTACCTGAATTCCACCTTCTGATAAAAATATCAGAGCAGTTTAGATAAATCACAGCCTGTTTTGTAAAACTTGAAGCCTTTCAGAATGCTCAGCAGGAGTAGGAGTTAGATCTTACTCTACTCTGAAGCTCACAAGCCTGCCTTTGAAAAAGATGAAATCCCTCTGCCCTCTCCCCACCCATGCCATCTCTCAACAAAAGACAAGCATAATAGGTAGTCACAAAACACACTTGGGCCTCTCCATGGGCACTTCCATCCACACCCTGATAAAGAGGTCCATTTTGAGCTCTTGTCGGATGGGATGGAGTTCAGACTGGCTCACCACAGGGGATTGTCCCCGGCTGTCTCCTCTAATCCTGGGCTTGACAACCAGTGAGAAGCCCAGTGAGAAGATGCCTGACAGGTCCTTCAAATCCACCAGGTCCGGGATAATTAGTTTGTAGATTTCTCTTTTTATCCACATCTGAGAACAGGCCTGGTGTGAGTCTCGTTTGGCTGTTCTCAAAAGAATTTTGTAGGTGGAGAGAGGTGGGGGTCAGCTTCTTGTGTCCAGCCTCTCCAAGATATCAAAACCTGGCCGCCTGCTTTTTCCATGAACGTCTAGTTTGTATGTTTGTGTTTGTATGCTTGGAGATCTAGTGATGATTAAAAGCCCTGCAGCGCTCTTCAAATGAGAACACATTTCATTAAAATTCAGTCTAACAACCCTCCATGTTCAGTTAGGTTTTTGTGCCATTTCATCAGCCAAAAATGGCAGATAAAAAAATCCTTTTGAATTGGAAAAATCCCAGTAAGACCAGTGATGCAGGTGGAATTCGGAAAATTAAGGAAATTAACTTCTACATTTTATTGTAGTGATATTAAAAATAACTGTCTATATAATTAAAGTAAATAATAAGAATTTAAAAAATACCGTTGAACCTTAAAGTTTTTTTTATTTATTTATTTCAGAGCCTTAAATCAAATTTATTCAAATGTATTACATCAAAGTGAAATATCAACTATGTGAAAGTCTGGAAACTCCACTGAAACAATCAGATTGCGCCAAACCTTTGTTGTTGTCCTTAATCCTGGAAAAAAAGTGCATGACAGAGGAGAGAATGATTTTGTTTTAATTGAAGGAAAGCTATGATTTTAGGATGAACGGCCGTCTGCATTGACCAGCTGGAAGTTGAGAGAACAGAACAGTCTGGAAACACTGAAGCACCTACACTAGGTAAACGTTCTATGGGAAAGAAAAGCAGAGAGGAATGGAGGTAATGACTGCATGGAAAGGAAAAAAATGACCTTTAAGCAGAGAGCAGATTGGCTACAGTCTACTTATGAGGTTAGTCACTCTTCTATTCACTGTCATCTATTACTTTTCAACTGATTTAATCTCTGGTTCTCACTATTCAGCTACTCACATCAATTTCTACTTTCATCTCTTTATTTGAACATTTTAAATGCTTTGATCTCTTCTATTCCTTACTCGACAATTTTCTGATTTCTCTGACTCTTTGATATTGCAAACACCAAGCAGCCCCTCTGAACATGAAATGAATGTTATTCTGCAACTTTTCAGCATTTCAACAGGGAAACATTCCTTGTGTAACATTAAAGTTAGGCCTTAAAAAGTAACCTTATGCCATGAACATTTTCATTTTGTCTTAGGAAAAATACACTTTTAAACTTGAACAATAGTTTATCATTTATTGGTGTTCATTAATGACTTTAACTTGTAAATCAAAGTGCCTCATTTATGAATCAATAAAGTACCTCTGTATGTAGGTTCTTACCACATATGGTTAACTGGACTTGAAAAGAGAACACATTCTGATCCAAATAACAAATCAAAACATGTCATCACAGAGATGAAACAAGCTAGTTCTAGCCTGCCGTCACAGTAAGCTCCTCCGTTAGCAGAGCAAGAGGTGTGCTTACTGACGATTTCTAGCTGTATGTACCGAATCAGGTCATTATTTAAGGCCAAAACAGACTGGATGTGTCAGGACGGAAAATTGGGTCAGATAATGTACAATTAGAACATATTAAAGTCAACAGAGCCTTGCAGACTGCGTCACCAACTGTCTGACTAAGATGGAGATCCGTCTTGGTCGGTACTATGGAGCAAATTGACAGAAATGTCAAGTGGGACAGGAAGTGAGACATGGTGCCAAAGTAAAACACATCTACTTTGAGTTAAAATATAAACTTAATTTTTTACTCACAACAAAAGCAGTGTACTTACTGATGGTAAGAGCTCAGAAGTACAAAAAAAGCTGAGTGAAACGGTGATCTTGTCCAAGCAGCTTAGAGTTTGCTGCCAGACCAGCTTGTGTTCATACTGGCAGTGTTTTGGTGGTCTGTAGGGGGGCTGTCAGACCCTCACAGTGTGTTTTGCAACAAGAATACAAATGGATTCCATTCTGGTTAATTATTATTATATAAATTTACTCTCATTTTACTATGTGCAGCTTTCTATTGATACATAACATAAAACCCTGTGAAACACATTGTAGTTTGGGTTGAAATGTGTGAAAATCTACAGAAGTGAAATAGCTATGAAAACCATTTCAAGGTCAGCATTTCCAGTGACTCTTCAGTTCAGACCAGTAGATCAGCTTCTCTAATCACAAGCAGGTATCATGAGAAAAACTGAGTAAGTTTCATTAAGCAAGTTTTCTTTGTTGGAAACAATATTGAAGGATCCAACCAGACGGTCATATATTCATATTTCATTTTCTTCTCTGTGTCCTCAAGCAGTGATTCCACAGCTCTGTGTAGACAAGCAGCACTAAGAGGAACATTATTGAAGCTACATTAGCACTGCTGTTATTAACCAACTTCAGGCCCTTATTTTATTCCCCACCCATTCAAGAATCACATTAAGGTTGTGGAAAGCTGTTTTATTGCTTTGAGCTTTTCAATTAGTCTGGATAATTTGTGTCCACCTTCTTTAGATTAGATTTTAAATGAGAAACATGATGTGCCATTAATTATCACACTTCTTATTCGTGGACAAAGCTCTTTATGGTCCAGAGAAGGAGTGGAAAGCTTGGAAATGGGGGAAAGGATGAGGAGAGGGGAGGATGTAAATGTGATGAGGGATTGCAGGATGGTGGACAGGCTGAGTTATTAGGTCAGTGAGATTGGAGGGAAGTGTGACAGTGACGGCCCTGAACGCCTGGCGCTGTCTGTCAGACCATCTGACAGCCTGATGTTTTCTGTGAGTTGATCTGATTTTATCTTGATGCTGCTGCTGCTGGGCCTCCCAGGATGTTTTTTCCTCTGTCCAGCCCCCCAGCGTCCCTCTTTCCCACTCAGCAAACACTGAGTTGATTGCAAACACTTTACTCCCAGTCAGTTCTAAAAGTGGGTCAGTCTTCTGAGCAGATTCCAGTGAGGCTGTGATCTGAACACTGCTGATACCAACTCAATGTGGTTTGGCAGGAAGCGTTTCTGCACCCAGACAGTCCTGGGACCCTGCTGGCCACTCTAGGAGTATGTGGATATGTGATCTGACTTTTGAAAATGAAATTGAATATGAAGTATGATGTAAAGGTGATCACTGGATATTATGGAATAAGATTCAACTTCTAAATACTTTTTTACTGTTTTATGGCTGTTTACTGCATGATGTTTTTATGACACCACTTCCATATTTTTCCATATTATCATAATAGCATATTTCTTTGTAGAATTTTGAGGAAAGTGATTAATTTAACACAATTTGGAATAAGGCTGGAACATAAAATATAAAGAAAAAAAAAGTGAGAAAAACTTTCCAAATACAATGCAGCAGCATAACTGCATGGTGTTATTCCAGATTTGTCCTTTCTATCTTTTAACCTTCACATGAGTCTAACACTTTAAAACATGTCACTGCGGTATTCTGATGTTCCCCTGCATTCTGTAGAATGAACTGAGAACTTAAATCTGGACTGAAAGTGACAGATTTGTACATACAGTAACTGTCTATGCGCTCTGTGTCTCTATCTACGAGGCGCATGCATGGAGCTCCTCTCAAATCCCTGGATGCAAACCGTGATAAAGGCCTTGCAGGATGAATTTAAATAAGATAACTCCACTCTCTTGGGACAGACTGCGTGAGCATCTCACATTAAAAAGCTCTTCGAAGCTGCTTCTTTCTGCAGGACGCTGAATTGCTGCAGTGAAGCAGGCGTTGGTAAAAAAAAAAAAAGAAAAACCAGGTTGGAATCTGATGGCTCAGAGGTGATTAAAAGAAGCGTATGAGGGTGTGACTCATACGAGTTTTGATTTGACAGACGTGTGATAAATTCTCCTGAGCCAGAGGTGGCAGACAGTGTGTGGCACAAACATGCTGACCATCTTGATTGTGAATATGGAGTGTAGTAATGTGATTTAATGAAGCCCAGCTAAGGGGACAGTCGATGTAGCATCCTGCTCTTTGGCATTATTCTATCTTTATAGTCCCTCCCTTTTGATCAGTTAGAATCAATTTAGCAGCAAGGATAAGAGTCTATGGCAGCATAAGGTTAAGGAATATAGTAAATGAATATATGCTGTATTAATATATTAGCTATTTATGAAGGTGAATTTATGTAATTTGGTGCAAAGCAGTATTCTTAAGAGAAAACGCACCCTCAGGGTTTCCAGACTTCAGCACCAATGAAACCTGTTCTCTGAGCTGTCTTCTCATTTCAACCAAAGCCTTTTTAAATCATTTAAAAAAGAAGAAACAAGCCAGCTTTGAGAAGCATACATGTTTATAAACCAAAACAAACTTGAAATACTGAATTGTTCATCCATCCCAAAAGTCCCAATCCTTCTGGGATTTGGGACCTTTAGACACATATCTGTATGTGAAGGTTTGTCTATATGAAATAGGTTGCTATTTGATTAAGGCAATGGTTGCTTTAATGACAGCTGAATTAATCCTATTACTCATACTGTGGATTACTTCAATAAAGTTTTGTCAAAATAAGTTATCACAGTTTTGTTTTCGTTTTCAAAAACTGTGAGCTTTAACGTTGGGAAACATTTTGCAAACTTTACTTTTTTTCCTCATCATCAAGATAATAAAAAGATGATCACAGGATCACAACTACAGCAGAGCAGTTCTTTCTGGTAGAAACACTGATCAGTGCATCAATACTGCTGAGAAAATACTCTGATGAAGCAGAGCCTGGGTCAGGTCTGAACGCAAACCAAGTCTGAGTATACAGCACCAGGGAGCAAAACTGAACAGCACAAAAGCAAGTCAAACAAAATAAGTTAAATAATTATGAAATAAATCTGGAACAGGATATTTACATCAGGAGAAACCGTTCACAGTTCTGTTTCTTTGTTCTCCTTCAGGGATGGTTCTACCCAGTTGGCTCAAAGCCTGTTTTAGTTTGTACTTTGAACTGCATAATTTGGTTGTGTAGGTCAATAAAATTGTCTTCATAATCTATTACCTTTAATTTAAAATATTCTCCATGTTGCATTTTGTCAGTGTGATGTTATGATGAGCAGAAAATGAGTGGAAAAATGTCCAATGAAATGTGCACCTCAAAGAATTTCATAAAATGTAAAGCATAGAATGAGCAATATGCATTAGCATATGCTCAGAAGTGTTGGACGTTAGTGTTCTCCTCAGCAAAAAGGAGAAAAAAGACTGATAACATGCAGATTAATTGTGTGATGGTTTTCAATCAATCAATCAATCAATCAATCAATCAATCAATCAATCAATCAATCAATCAAATTTTATTTGTATAGCACATTTCAGCAGCAAGGCATTTCAAACATAATAAATACAAAAACACAAAGTCATGCAACATAGAATCATCAATCAAAAACTACATTAAGTCAAGTGCCATAACAATGCAAATAAAACATTTTTAATATTTAACCTACAAAACTCAGTTAAACGTGATGTTTTGTACCTAAATGTCTAAAATGGATCAGAATTCAATTTCAATTCAGCTCATTTATAGAGCGCATATTCACAACACAACATCTGAAACCACTATAGAAAAAACTCCCCAAAACAGTCAATTCATCCAATCTTACACACATTCCGAAATGAGAAGAAGCCATAGTAAGGACCAGACTGTCTTCATGGAAAAACAGGCCACTGATTTGTAATTCAGAATAAACCATGTTAATTCTAAAACAATAACCTTCCAGGTTATTGTTTTAGAATTAATTAATAACTATATTTCACAGCAGTTCAGATAATAGTTTTAGTTTTTAATCATTATTTTTTTATGTGTCATTTCAGGACGTGTAACAAGTAAAAATGAGGAGAAGGAAAGAGAAAAGGAGGAAGAATAGAGAAAAAACAAGAAAACACTCTAGGAATTTGCAGAAAGAGAAAAACAGAAACTTGAAACCCCAGTGACAAATAATATATGCATAACAACATGACTCAAAGCCTGGGCCTCCCAAGAATAACAGGCAATGAATAAAAACCTGAATGAATGTCAATGCTAAACCCTGGTGGAGGCAGAGAGATGTAATGTGTGTGTTTTGCGTGTTCACTTGTGTGTGTGAGGACCCACAGAGCCACGACCCAAAGCAGACAGAACAGGTACCAAGAGGAAGACATGCAGGATGTCCTGTTTTGGGCAGACAAGGTGTCCATGCATTAACACAATGGAAACTGTCTTGGCAGGACAGAAGCCAACTTGTACAGTCTAACCTATCTTCACTCTTTGTGGCCAATCAGTTCCAAGGACAATTGGCACTCCTTGACCGGCTGCTTTGCAAATAGCAGTCATTTTGTGATACCTCAGCTTCCCAAACTCTATTTTATTTAGAATATTTCAGATATGCTCTCCAACCAAATCTGTGAATAGGTGAATTTTCCATTGTTAGCTGGTTAGTTGCTGAATAATCTGGGCTAATATTATTGCAGTGAATCAGGAATCCTGAGTGTGAAGTTTCCATTCAGCCAAATTCTGCTGGTTTCTGGTTAGCATAAAGAGTGAGTTAGTGAAATCAGACACACTGCAGACGGACAATGTGGATAGGTGAATGGGATTTGAGTTGTTGATGTGACAAGATGAATTTAATCAATTTACAATGTAATCTTTGCACATGAAATGTACTACAGTTTTGCATGTCAATCCCACTAGGATTTTATTTTGAGTCCTATTGGCAGGGAAACTGCCACATCTTTCTTTTAAAGGAACTCCAAAGCTGCTTCTAATAAACTGAACCATACTGATCCAAACCACAAACGTTAGAGTCATTGGGCCAATTGAGTCTGAGAGACAGGTTAACAGCACCCTTTCGTCCCATCAAGCGTTCAAGCAATTTAATCCATGTTTTGCAGCTTTTGTAATTTAGCCTCCACTCAAACACCCCAAGATACTGGTAATTACTGCCAATAATTGAGTTTGTGTTGATGTGAAGCTCTGCTTGGGCTAGACGAGACTGGGAGGAGAGTGCATTTGTTGTGTTCGTTTGGCAGAATGACAGTGATCCAAAGCTGCAAAGACAACAAGCGCAGCACCTATTTAAATGTTTAGTCGAATAAAATGAGTTGTGACATGATGAGAGGAAAGGGGAGTGGACCGCACAGCCCGTCTGGGGTGGTTTTAATTAACTCCTGTGTTTCAGAAACACAACCAATACACATCAGTGTTTATGACAGCCGAGCAAACGCCACAAAACCAGACTCCTATCTTTCAGGAGAATTGCTTTTGTTTTTCTTCTCTGACTGTGATTGGAGAAAGAAAAAAATGCTATAATGTATTGAAAAAGTATTCTTTTAAGGTTTTCATCCATTCTTATAAGAAAACTACAAATCCAAATCTATTTTATTATAGCAGCAAAGTCTGACCTGTATTTGTGTTCAGCACATTTTGATTTGATGCCCCTAAATAAAATCTAACACAACCAGTTTTCATTAGTAAATCTTCTGGCCTCAAGAGGTGTAGAGAACATTACATTATTAAGGGTATGGACCCTTAATTTGGCTTTTATCTGTTCTATCTTTGAGTGACTCTTCATGTTTTGATTGTCAATTTCTCTGTTGGGGGAAAAGAAATAATATTTCTAATATGATCTTCTATTCTAAAATGGCTAGATATCAGTTCTCTAATTGAATGCTCATGAATTGTTTATTGTGTTTGTTATACATGACATTAAAATTAAGAAGTAACTGGAAGAAAACGAGTGTAGTGTTTTACCTATGGATGTATGTCTGCATAGGTCTAAAACTTACAAGTAATTATTTACACTTTGTCTTTAATTTACATGACTCTTCCAGTTATTTATAATTGTTTGTCTGTGAATAACAAAAAAGTGTTTGTTACATATAAAGTAATAGGTCTGTAAAACATCTGATTACTTTTCCCAGGGAACAGAAGAAGAGGAACATGGCTTCTCAGATTAGAAGGAACACAGCTTTATTCATTTTCAGGATAACCTGAAAATCAGATGAATCATAATTAAACATATTGAGTAGCTAAAAACAAACTGGTTGTTAAAGCACTACAACTCTGCAAGAACATCAGCCACATTTCTTTAAAATTAGAAATGTTTCATCAGCACATTGACCTCATGTGATCCCAGCTCCAGAAAGGTGAAGGTCTCTGGACATCCTGAAGGTAAACACCGACTGGGTGTCAGGAGACATCCTACAACTCAGAAGCTGCAAGAAGAACCATGATGGTCTGCAGCGGCAGTTTACCAACATCTGAAAACACATTGGAATATATGAATGTGCACACACAGTTCTTACACTTAAGTTATTTGCAACACTCTGGCTAACATTAGCGCATGTATTTGGATACAAACCTCAGTGTTGCCTCACCCTGCAGCGTCTGGGCCACCTGCCTTCCTCAAGCTGCAAGGCAGAAATCTGCTGTTCTTCTGCGCCTTTTCTTGAAAGCCCAGAAAAATCACGATCAGACTATAAAAATAGCTCAGCTCTCTCTTCTTTGGAAGTGTGTGTTAACATGACAAAAAGCAGGAATGAATACGTGTTTATATGCATCCATAATGGTAAACTTTGTCACCTGTTTCTATATATGTAGAATATTCCCTGAAAGCTGCATCACATTTCCTAAAGCTTAACTAGAATGGAAATTTTGCTGTGTGCAATCAGATGACTGCAGATAGAGGACTACAGTGTAAGAAGTTAGGGATTTTTTAAATTTTTATTAAACAATAAATTTCCAAGTTCTCCAGGGAAACAAGCAAGGGAGAAATATAAAAGAGTGGCTGCAATAGATGGCAAGCAGGGGTAATTTTATATTACAAAGCAAAAATGTGAAAGGGGGTGGGAGCTCATTTTTTTCTGCTAGTAGATCAAGATAACCTGAATTCCCAGAAAAAAATAAAATAGTTCAACAAATAAATAAATTAAAGCATAGTGGAGCCGCACTGTCTGGCCTTTTCTTTGTTTACACGTCCAGTTACAGTATGTTCGCAGGGCTTCGTGCACTGCAGACCGCAGCACTACATCGCTTGGATCACTGCCTGGAGAGCATGTACAGATAGAGACGCTGTCTGTGGAGGGTAGTGAGGCAGAGCCTGCTGGGGTGCAGGGAGGGCCGCGGGTCAGAGTTTTGGCTGACCAGTGCATCTGTCCTGGTGTCCTCTGGAGTCAGTCATCTGTGCAAATGAGCATCAGAGCAAGACAGCCGGCAGGCCGGCCAAATAACACATATGTACCCAAGGCGATGTCCTTCCACTGGTTGTGCTTAGTTTATTTATCTTCAGGCTTTGTCATGGCCAGTTCCTCATGCCGTGTGATTGTGAGATATTGTGTTGCAAAACACACTGACCCCTCTGGAGCCATCTGTTTGGCCTTGGCCAGCTGGAGGGAGAGATCCAAAAGCTTGCGACCTCTGCTTACAGCTCCACTCTCAGCAGGCTTCACAGAGCAACAACCAAATTATGAGAGAGGAAACGAGTTCCAGCATGAACTCATTTCAGCATGAAAAAAACACTGATCAATGTTTTTTTTTTCAATTTGATCATTTTAAACACATGTATTATTATTATTATTATTATTATTATTTATTTATTTTTTTGTATTTGTATTTTCTTGTAGTTTGGATTTTGATTTAGGAATTGTTCTATACTTTGCATTAAATCATTTTGCAATTTCCTCATATTTTGGCTGTTGTTTAATATCGATATAAAAATATGCCTTAGTTTAGCCATTATATTATTTTATTTTAGAATTCTAGTTCCAATAAGTGACACATACTGTAGTTAAGCAACCAAACAAGTGACTACATTTCTGATTACTTTGTTAATGCCCAAAGCATGGAAACTTATAGAACTAAGGAGACATGGGTGGATAAAGAAGTTGGTTTCTCGTGAACATAGGAAGATATTAGGAAAATGTGAAATTAGATGAGAAATATAAGTGAAATGCTTTTATTATGAAATATTTTCACTTGCTAGACATTTGGTTCATAAAAAAAAGCCTCAGCTGAGGTGTTTTTTATTGAATTGTTACCAATAAGTACAATGTTTGCTTCCCTGGTGGTTCAGCCACTGCAACAGAAGCCTCTTCACACTCTTCCTTCCCCTTCACCATTCACAAACCTTTAAAATCCCTCTGTGTGATCCTTGAAGGCCAAGAAGTCTCTCTGCCTGTCATATGTAGTCCATATCCCCTGGGACGTGATATTTTTGCCTCCTGGTTCCTCAGGATAAGATATTAATCCTCATTAGGCTGTAGTAAGACACTCATTGACTGCTCCGAGGTCTTTGAACCAGGGGGATGCCTTCTGCTTGGAGTTGTGAGAAGCGGCCCAGTTCTGTCCAGGGAGAGCAGCCATACAGCGGAGAGGAAGGAGGAGACTGGAAACACTCTGCTTCCCTCCAGGATGTCTGATCTGCTCTATTGTGCTCTGTTTGAATTCCCTACATCTATTTGATCCTATCTGAGGTTTCATCTGAAGGCAAATTTGTTTATACATTGTGTATCTATAACTTTTACTGATAAGGTTTCCTGAGATAACAGAGAAGGGAAAAAGATAAGATGGGGTTACAGTTCTATCATCTCAACCACAAATGACTGTCTGACACCTCAGAAACAACTGGATGATGAAAGGTTTTAGGTAATCTTTGAAACTAACAAAACACACTTAGCCCATTAGCACACTGGCTACTGTACGATGAGATCTTTATTAATTAGTTAATTAATTAATTTGTATTTAACCTTTATTTTTACCATGATAAAAACAACCCATTGAGATTAAAAACCCCTTTTTCAAAGAAGTCCTGGTCAAGAGGCAGCAACAAATACACCCAGCCCTAAAGCATCTGGATAGTCCATGAAGCGGTGGAAGTTCTGACTGTTATCACAGGAGGTATGAAGAAAAGGAAACAGAAAGTAGATTGAAAACAGTGTTTCCTTTTTTGTACTTTGATTATGAATGCATGCCGATACACAGCACTCCCCCCTCGCTCATCGTTCTCTCATGAAATGAAAAACACTATGGAGATTTTTATAAATGAAAGGTGACACTAGTCTATAATGAGTTGGAGGTGATGTGTAATAAATAACTGCCACAGCATCAAATTTCCCAAACAAGGTTATATGGATGCATTATGTGAAAAGTGATGGCCAGGTTTTATTTCCAGCCAGCACATGACTGATATGCATGGCTTACCTCTGTAATTGTCTAGGTGCACTGGACCCAAAGACGGACATAGCAGTATTTCCAGCCTGGTGATGTTGTATGTGCTAAAAAGGCTGCAGAAATAAATGATCACTTTTCTCACTGACACAAAGGCTCAGTCACCTCCAGAGATGAACATCACAGTTCGCTTCAACTTTGATACGTTACTGAAGCAGTATGTAGACAGAGCAGGGTACACTTCCAGGATGTGGAGCAGGAGGTATGAAGTCGACCCATTGACCTTGAGAATGACCTTTAGAATGACCGTCCTGTAAATACAAGGTTGCTCTGACCACCAGGGGAGATGGGCACATTATCAGGTAAATATGTCTATGACGCTCTGATGAACACATTCCTCATTATACGGTGGCAGCTGAAGACCTCTAAAATCCAGCCATGCTGCTGTTGATAAATAGATTTAAAGAATATCTTTGCTCAATCATTGAAATGCACCTTCTGAAGCATGAAAACTAAAGTTGTTTTAGTTTATAATTAAATCAGTGCAGTTAGTTTGACTTCTGCCTTTTAGAAAGACAAGTTAACAATTCAAACAGCTTGACCTTTCAACCAATCTGAAACTAAACGGTGAACATGGACCAAGGCTATCACCTGAACATCTTATAATGTATATTTTTGATTCTGTCTGTGTGTGCATGCTTGTAAACAATAGTGCTGTGATGCAACCTTCAGATTTGTACTGATAATACAGGAATATTGTATTATATTTTTACAACCGAACCAAAAACTTTGAGAGGGAGGGAAACGTGGCACAGGGGACGAGGAAATTAATGTAACATAAAAGATTATGTTAGGTTAACCTAACACAGAGAAACAATGAATAATTAGAGACAAGACATAAACTGGACTCACAAAAAAACTGAAGTGAAAGTAGAAACGAGGCAGAACTAGTAGAAAAAACAAAGGAACACAAAAATGACAAAACCCTAAACCAAACTCAAAGATATGAAAACTTACCCTTTGTGTCATTTGTGTGCTTTGTCAGTTATGTTTTGTGTGTGTAGTCAGTTTTTTGAATGAGTTGACTTTTTTCTGCCTGATTGTAGTTTTGTGTTTTTGATCTCTCTCATGAACTCAATAATCATTGGGAGTAAACAGAACGTTGGTAGTACTGTTGTCTTGCACCAGGTAGTCCGGCTTTCTCCCTCTGTCCAAAAGCAACATGTTTCTCTAAATCCTCATTGTAGTGTGTGTGCATGGTGACCTGTCCAGCTGTACCCTGATGACCCTGCATGGCTGCAATTAATAAACCAATGTCATAGGACTGATGTATAATAATCAATCAAATAATCATTTGATTGATTATTATTTTTTATGATTAATTTATGTAAATGTAAATGATTCTAATTTTTCAACTTAATTTCTTTGATAAATTATAATTTATATTTTATATCTGAATATACTTAAATGAAATTACTAATTGTAAAAGATCTGAATTAATTACCTTAACCTCAATTCAAAACTTTGTAAAATCTAATTAATAATATTGATTGCAATGTCCTGCCTTAATTTTAGTGTATAGGTTTGGGGTATTATATATTACAGTGTGTTTCTTGGTCCTTATGATGTTGCTTGTTCAGTAATGTTCTCTAACAGACCTCTGAAGCTCTCACAGAACAGTTGCATTTATGCTGACACTAAATAAACGTGTGGACCATATGAAAAAAAGAGTATTGATTTAGGGAGTACACTTTATTCCACGCTGTTTTAGTAAACAGTTAGGAGCCCATGTATCATTTCATAATTACACACTTTTTTACATTATTCTATCAAAAAGAATCCCAGACAAAATTCAATAATGTAATAAAGTCTGTGGATTTACTGGGACAAGAGGGGGGAAAGAACAATGCATGTAAACATGGCTCCCCTGACTGTTTGCTTGTTTGGAACCCAACCAAAGCACAAACCATATCATTTGAGCCAGAGCCCCAACAGGCCACATCAAGACTAAGCTCTTGTTGACCTTTTCTCATAATCTAGAAAACATCCGTCATTTAATTATCTGTGGAATGTGCAGTTGCTGGGATTTTTTTTAATGAAGAATCTATAAACTAAAGGCTATCCAGTTGATGTGTTTATAAGCAGTAATCCTCTTAATGGTGCATCTCTTATAGAGCAGTGATGTTTTCTCTTTGAATTTTTATGAGCTACTTATTTGGTTTCAGGGATTAGAACTGAAAAGAAGCTAACAGGATTTTGATGGATCTACTTTTAGCATGGTCAAATGTCAATTTGGGGTAAGGTGGGGACAGAAGAGGTATTGTAGGTGTGGGTTTTGGGGCTGGAGGTGATGATGGCCAGAGAGTTAAAAAGCGGGTAACCAGTATGTTCAAATACATATTAATTAATATGTATTTGTCATGGGTCACGCTCACAGTGGTGTAATTTTTTCACACTCTGAAAGCCTTGTGTTGATTGGATGAATATTACTGCCTCTGTTCCTTACTGCAGAAAGAGGTTGGTGGTACAGTAGCAGACAAACTCATTACAGTCAAATACAAATACTGTTTTAAAGGACTTATTGATAGTAGCACATGCTTTTAGTAGGACTGCACTTAGTCCATCGTTTTCCACAAAACCCGAGCCATGGAATGCACATCATACACAGACATAAGGCAAACATAATGATTTGTTAAAAAAGGAAAACAAACAAGCAAAAGACACATGGAGGGACAAAACAGCATCTTTAGATCCTCTAAATTACTCCTGTTTGGCAACATGATCATGACCCTAGTAGTGAATATAGTCTCCAGGTAACAGAATATTGTGGCATGGCTGCAATAAACTCTGTTTCAACAAGTAGATTTGTTTGAGTAATCTAAAACACAAAGTTTTAGATTACTCAACATCTTGGCTCAAGCAGTTTTGCCACATATATAAAAATAAATATTTATATATGCTAGATAGATAGATAGATAGATAGATAGATAGATAGATAGATAGATAGATAGATAGATAGATAGATAGATAGATAGATAGACAAGCAAATAGCAGTAAACAAGTCACAAGTCATCTCTTTGATTTGTTCCTGTTGGAGGTCAATATTTCATTTTGCTCTTTAGAGTCTCTGCTTGATCTGTCACTTATTGACAATTAGTGATAATTACAGATCCCCGACCTAATTAGACTGTCACAAAGCATGTATTCAAATCATGCAGCCAGTATCCCTTGCCTAATGACAGGCTGTGCTGTGATTTTCTAGATGTTTGACATGGTGTATCCAGGGCCCATCTCCTGGGAGGCAGAAAACCGGATGCTGACTTCTTACCATGTGTGTGTTTCTGTGTGTGTGTTCTTGCCTCACCATTGTCTTCCTGTGCTACTCCACTTGAAAAAAATTGCCACTTCCAGCACAGTCTGAGCTTTCTCCCCTTCACTTGGATTCTCTCCATTAGATCCTCTACCAGGCCAGTCAGTGAACAGAAGAAGTTGTGAACGATAATGTCAATTTTCTGTGCTCACCAGGATAGGGTTTTGCCATCAGCATCGCAGACTCTCAGTCCAGTTCTGAAGCCTTTCCCATTGTATCTCCTCCAGAGACATGCAGAAGTACTAGAGAGAAAAATATTGTGGGTCATCGTCTAACCAACTGGTCACGATTCCAGTAAAGCACAATACTTATTAAGTTAACAAGCATGTAGCAAAAGTATAGAAGAGTAGTAGTGCTAAAGGTGGAAGCTTCAGGAAAAGTGACTACTCCACTCTGCGGTCCAACTGGAAGTTCTTACTTTATTACATACATACACATATGAGTTCAATACACATAAAACCATATCGTAATCATTCATTATATTGATTATTCTTATTAGCAATAAATATACAAATTATACTGCAGCCTTAAACCACATTTCCCTCCTGCTCAGGGCATTCAGTGCTTTTCTTTAAATCAAACTTGAATCACACATGATTAAAAAAATCTTTTTTCTCAAGCCTAATCATATATGATTGAAAAATATTATTTTAACTCACACCTCAATTATTTTAATGTATTATGATGCACAGCTGATCCAAGACACTGTTTCAACATTCTGCAAACCCCATCCATCCATTACCCAACATGCTTATCCCAGGGCTGCTAGTGCCTATCTCCAGTGGTCAACAGGTGAGAGGCGGGGTAGTGCTGGACAGGTGCCAGTCCATTGCAGAGCAATAAAGACACAGACAGGACAAACAAACATTAATGTACACACCTAAGGAGAACCTAGAGAGATCAATTAACCTAACAGTCATGTTTTGGACTGTGGGGAGAAGCCGGAGTACCTGGAAAGAACCCACACATGCACAGGGAGAACATGCAAACTCGTTCTCCCCGGGACCTTCTTTCTGCAAAGCAACAGTTCTACCAACTATGACACTGTGCAGCCCTTTTCAACCCTAACAGTTATTCAAAATATGTCATTTATTGAACAATGCACTTATATGTGCCTTTATTTGGAAATATGCAATGTGAAAGTGTAAATGAAATATTTCAAACTAGTCAGTCCTGGTCCTGGATAGCAGCTGTCTCAGTGGTAAACTGTTCAGGGTGTTCCCCATCTCAGGCCTACAGGTGGCCACCAGCTCAGGTAAATATACTTAGCAGGATGAGGAAATGTCCAACATTGCCAAACAAGAAGGCAATTTTACCTTTTTACTTTTTAAAAGAAAAACGTCTGCCTTTTTTTATCATAGATTGCAGCATTAAAATTAGTTTTTATTTACATTTGATACATAAAAGTTTGACAAAATGTTTCTCCCAAAGTTTTTGAAAACTAACTGAACAAATCTGCTCATAGGACCTATTTTGGGGGAAAGTTTGGGGCTGTGTTTAGTCTGCCTGCCTTGTCTCTAGGTTTTATGTTAATTCAGGTAATAGCCTCCTAATAAAATATACTGAATCACTTCATTTGGATATAATTTACAGGCCATCAAACTTTTAAATTCCTTAGAACACTATCCACTCTGGTCTGATCATCTTAACTTTTCTTTGCATGAAATCATTTCTGCTAGATTAAAGCTCGGATTCTTTCATTATTTTCCACTAGACTGGTTGTGCCCTAAGGGGTAAAAACCTGGCAGCAACAGCCTATTCTAGATTCCATGTGTGCTTTAAAATTGATAAGTGAATCAGAACAGCATTGCTTATTAATTATTAATTCCACAATATGATGGTGAGAAGAGAAACCACTCGATCAAAATCACTTAAATGAAACAGAATGACTGTGTGTTCCACAAAGGTGCAGCAGAACGACTGCTGCATGCCAATAGGCCATTTTCCAGCATCAGTAACTTCTAATGGAATGATGCTCCCAGCATGCCACTCTGCTCACTTGTCTGCTAATGGTCTACTAGATCAGTTAAAGACAACGATCAGGGTTTCTCAGTGACTTGTCCACATTAGAAACACTAACAAAAAATACTATGGCACTTTGCCACTTAGATTTTTTTTTGGTCCTGTTAGTTTTGGTGTAAATAAGTAAAATACCAGCAGATCCGTCAGCCATGGTATGTACACTGCTGGTTTTGTATAACTGAACCGTTATCTGGAATGTTCAAAATAATAACAATGAGGAGTTAATTCAGTAAGGTCATTCAGTCTGTGAAAATCAGCTGTCTAGCAAGTCAGCCTTATTTAAGGAAGAGAGTATGCACACATGAGACTTGCGTGCATACGATGTTGGACACAGCTTATTGTGCAAGTACAATGGGTCATTGCAGGCATTGTTACAAAGAACAGTGTACAAAGAGAAGAAAAAACAAAACAGTGAATGTACTCAAATACTTTAAAACGGAAAGTAAATCGAGAAAGGCGTGGAAAACACCAGTCTGCCCCCTGCTTCCTCCACTTGCACCTCCAATCAGCTGGCTCATCAGCCCAGGTCTGATGAGCCAGCCCTTTCAACATTAAAGCTTCTCATTTTCAGTCACTACTCGCCGGATCCTTTTGTCTACTTTTCGTCACTGCCTCATTCCAGCCAGTGTTTTTCTCATTCCTCTTTCTCTGGATATTCTTTGGATTTATTATTGGTATTTTTCTCTGGCTGCTGTCTTTTTGTAAGTTTTTGTATTTTCTCCTCTATATTACTGTATAATGCAACTGTCAAAGAACACATTGACTGGCCTCAAGAAAAACTGCACTACACTTTACAATCAAATGAAAGTTTGACAGAACCCCAATAATTTTAAATATATATATCAATGTGTGTAATATTCATATCACAAAGAACTGCTTAGAGTGCAAGAATTGCTGGTTATTATATTCCAAGTGTTACGAACTTGCATTTTAACAAGCTGAAGTAAGACTTAGCCAGGAGGACAGACTCTCAGCAGCAGATGCTCACAACAGACATAAAGATATTGACCAAAATGCTAAAGGTCACAAAATGTTGGCAGCACATATGAGAAAAAGAAGAAGTAAGTAAGTAGTCATATGTAACAACAAATATCAGAATTGTAGCTACAATTTTATAGACATCATGAGATTTTCTAATATCTTGCTGCTCTAGGTATGAGGCACCATCTTGTAGCAATATTTCCTAGTAGATTGACCAGGGATTATGGATCAATTTGAAACAGCTAAAGAAATAATGCTGCCATATGCTGAACTTAATATCCTTGACATGAATGTTTTTTAGCAAAACATAAGACTTAAGACCCCACACACTGGTTAGCATCTTGCTTCCAGACCAGGATTAACATTACATAGTTGCCATCCAGACGCCTGGACTTCATCCTAAAAAACACAACCTGTGTGCAGGACAAGCAAAAAAACCCCTAAAAAACACAAAGGAGCTGCAGAATGCAGCGCCATCACTCTGAGCTACAATACTTGTTAGCAGGTGCCAAAAACTGATCAACTCCATACGACACATATGAGAAAGGGTTTATACAACTGTTAGTTCAGTGATTGAAAGGAATGCTAGACATTTTGTTGAGAAAAATGGCCTTAAATCTTTTCAATACTCTAATGTTCTTTTTTCTCACTTTCTGTAAATTATACCAGATATATATATATATAAAAAATGTTTCCCTTTAAGTTTTGGCGTGTTCCCACAGCAGCTGTGCATTTATGAAAATATGCATATGAAAATAAAACTTGTATCATATTTGATACATAAGTTTCTGTGGTCTCTATTTTTTATACCGTGATCAATATTAACCCAAAAACCTATTGTATACAATTTGAGACTTATATTCTGCCATCTACTGGATTATTATTGCACTGCAGGCAGAGAAACGGCGTTTTTTCCTCTTTTCAAAATGTCGTCT
>CAEFZX010016076.1:0-91051 GCA_903066825.1 Alfaro cultratus | reverse complement strand
TATTATAATATTATTATAGTTCTGGCTCCTCAACCCGGGTTGAGGAGCCAGAACTATAATAATATTATAATACTGTAATATTATGATGCCATTCCACAAGTGCAGAAAAACTACTCCTAAAAGTTTTCATTTATTAATTTATTTGTACTATTTAAATTATTCAAGCGAATCTGACTGAGTAAATGTGTCTAGTTACTCCCCACGGCAGCATGGCATCATTTGTGATGGGAAAAATTAAAAGATTACATTTTAAAGGTTGAAATGTATACACGCATCCCACAAACTCATCAGTGCAAAAGTACTAGCAAAAAAGATTTTGCCTGGTCGTTTATTTGTTTTACGACCTTGGCCATTTTGGTGTCTTGGCCAGCGCTTAGGTGATTATTGATAATCATCTACATGCAGATGTGACCTGGTGAGATGCCTTCTGTCCTGTCAGAGCAAACGGGGACATTGGCAGATTTAAAAGGATCTGTTTCACATAATTCTTGGCTGATCGCTTATCTCCCAAAATAAAAATAAAATCGGGCCTGATTTATTGGCGTGCTCCTGAATATGAGAGCTCCTCCTGTCTCACTAAAGAGGAAAATGCCTGACTTCCACAATTGATTCCTTGCTGCCCCAGAATTGTGTCAGAAAAATGCGGCAGACAGTAAATGAAAACAATGAATCCAGATTTGGACTCTGAAAAGCAGGACGATTCAAGAACTCATGGCTGGGCAAAAGAACACAAAAACCAGATCTTGGCTACAGCAGCCTCTATAATGCAAAATTTTACAAAAACATTTTTGACACTGTTTTTACAGTGTAAAAGCAGTGTCAAATGAAGTCTGCAAAACCAAACTTCATTCCCAGATTCATTTGTTCTTTATTTCCTTCTTTCTTTCCTTACTTTCTGGCCTTTCGTTTCTTCTATCTTGTGTCCAACTTTTCATTCATTTCCATCTTTCCTTCCATGTCTTCCTTTCATTTTGTTTCTTTGTGTCATTTGGACTTACATTGCAAGTAAGTCCAAGGGAGAGATAAATCAGGGGTTGATATATTCGTCACAAAGTGACCACAGACCACCGATTCAAGTTTATGACAAGATATTTTCCTTCACGATTATGGATAATGTCTAAGATGGGGCATAATCAGACATTGCGGACCAGCTTAAGTTTTCCGACATGCATTACGTTGTGCGTGTCAACCAAAAAAAGTATTTCTGATCTCATGGGACCGAATGTTTAGCTGATTCACCTACATGACCTGAGGCAAACTGCAAACGTGACTTCCCATGGCCTTTTTTCAACAGCGACTTTTGACTTTCCTCATTTCTATAAAGGCTACATACAGTGTAGCCATAAATGTCCTGGAGACAGAATGTCAGAAGCTCTTTGCATCATCGATTACGACTTTGTTTGATCTTCAGATAGGTTTCACGCACGGCCAAATCTTCTACTTTGAGGTTTGTTGTTGTAACAGGATAAAACACAGAGAAAAGTTCAAGCCACTGCATTTAATCACACGTTCAAAAGCTCACAGAAATTTTATTTTATTTTTTTCTGAAGCTTATTATTTATTATTTGTTTGTGTGTTTGTGTTTAAAACAGTTATGTAACGCCTTGCCGAAAACAAGCATTTAACAAGGAGGTGAAAAAGAAACGAAAACGAACCGTAACCCTCAGGGTCGTAGAGTTGACAGCCTGATGCCAGTTTCTCATTTTGCTGGCAGCACCTCCATTTTCCTTCCATCCAGAAGTTTGGGTGGAACTTTGGAACCAAGCTGTTGTGCTTCGTCTCTGCGTTAAGTAGGAAAAAACAAAACCCATGGCAAGCAGCTGTCAAATACCAAATTTGAATGAATTTGTACCACTCTAATTTGTGACTATCTGTCAGTGAAGAAATAAATTACCCTCTTTAAGAGCTCGGACCCATCGCTGACGGCAGTCGTTGTCTGGCGCAAATATGTAGAGGTAATAATTGTCATGAAAAACCTGCAATGACATCAGGGTGTTTTATTTTTATTTTTGGATGTAATACACGCAGTGTATATTTTTGCAGTTTAGTACATTTTGGGTGAGATTACTGCGTTTACCTGAAAGGGGTACTTGTAGTTGCATGGTATAGGGACGTCACTCAACACAATCTCCACACACTTAATCCTGGACAGTTCGATGCAACCTTTCAGCATGGGTCTTTTCTGAAAGAACATTGCTCTTCGCGTTATGCGTGGCATGCATCGTCTGGTGCAAGCCATTGAAATCGCGACTGGCATTCAAAACACTACATTTCCACACCAAGCCCCCTTGATGTCAATTTGAAAATGAAGTCAAGTGAGGACTTACCCCAGGACGACGTTCAGAATACTTCAGGTCTTGAGTATCTAACACAAAGAACCTCTCTTTGTAGTTACTCGGTGACGTTCTTTTCTTTTGTTGAGATTTTTTAATCATAGTTCCCTTCAAAATCACCCTGGGGAACATTTTAACAGCTTCGAAGAACGCAGAGCGCAACACTGGATGGTTTTGTCATGGGTTCGAGTTTCAGTGTGCCTCGCAGCGACAGGAAAAAAAAAAAAAAGTTGTGGATGATAACTTTCTAGATGCGTGGAGCTTCCGGCATGAAGCTGCAGCACACAGTCAACCACATCCTTGCGGCAACAAATAGATTGTACAAAATGACACACAACACACATACGCATGCACTTTAGCTTACATGTGTTGAAAGGAAATATTTTCTGAACTGCTAAACCAAAAACTAACTCTTTAAATGTATTTAGGGAATTTTTACCACCAAAAAACAAGCATGGTGATATTTCTTAAGCAGAGCAGAAATGTTTGTCTGTGTAAATTACATGTTACACAACTATGTGTGTGTTTGCGTCCGTGTTTGTCAGGGTGTAAAAGTTATAACAATTGGACATGGATATTTTAATATCAGTTTCAGCAACAACAGTTGTAAATAACTCATTTTAAAACTAACAAAAAAATTAAATAAATCACACTTTCTGCAAAATAGGAAAAAGGAGGCACATCACATCATTGGGACAGTGTTACTCTGCAAGTGTTTTAGAAATAAGAGTCATTCATGTTGCATTCTTATTGCTAAGCACAGACTAAATAAATGTCTAAACCACTATACAAAGTAACCGACACCGCAAAAATCTGAGAAATTATGTATTTCTTTAAGTAGCTCAAATGTACAAAACTTTTATGTTTTGAATGTTTTGGTTTACAGATTGATTTCCTAAACTATTAGACACCTTTATTTTATCACTTTATGGCATCGTTAGTTTGTTGTGGAGAATATAAAAGTAAGGTAAACTGGATACTAAAATGATCTTTGCATTTTGATTTTAAGACCATACTAAGAATTTTTGTGGCCCGTGAGTGCTTTCAACTTTATAATGACAATCATGGTTTATGATAGATAGTTTATGTTAAAAAAAAAGGATGCATCTGTGATACAAGTTTGCAAATAAAAATGCCAGGACTTTCTGAATAACGTCCTTCGGAATGATGAGTGTAAAACTGAATTATCTGGACATAGTGTGCTTGGTATAAACGTAATGCAGTGTTCCAGGAAAGCTATCTTATGCCAGCTGTGAAGCATGGAAGTGGATGTGTCATGGTTTGGGGATGCTTTACTGCAGCATGTCAAAAAGTGATGAGTGGGGCAAAACTTCCTCAGAATAAAATGACAGACTGATAGTTACAATAAGCTGCATTCTGAATATGTTTCAGAGAATAGAAGAGGCTACGGTGTCTGAACCCTCACTTTGAAATCCTTAGTATCGACATCTTTGTTGATTTCTTTTGTTTAATAAGAGGGTGAAGTTGACATTATGCAATTATTTTTGAACTCTCTTTAATTCAGAGACAAAACACAGATAAAAAATTATTATTTTTTGAACATTTATTTACTCTTTAGTCTTAAATTTATGTCTCTGGAATTAAATAAGATTTATAAAATGCTTTTTACACTTTTTGCAAGGGTGCCACTGTGGCTGGTGTACTGGCTAAAAATAAACAATGTTTACATTTATTCTCTGGAGTGAGAAACACACATTATTAAGGAAGTTATATAAAACACACAATGGACGTTTGTGTTATGTGAGCAAGAAAGGAGGTTTAAGGTAAATATCATACATTGTATTTTTTTAATTAATTAATAAAAGAGACTAATGAAACGTACGCTTTTAGTTGGAACAGTGCACACAACTAATACAATTATGTATTAGTTGTTTTTATTATTGTTATTCCTAATTATGGTCTAAAAATACATTTCTCAGTACTTTTTATTCTTCCTCGGAAGGAGGTTTCCTCATAACTTTATTTAAAAGTCAAATTAATCTCATAAATAGATGACAAAACACGACTAGCACTGCAGTAATGGAATTCTGATTCACAAACCATCAACGCTTCTCCAAATCAACGTTCATTTCTCCCTGCCTTCAGCCACTGTCCAATCCGCGCTCTGGAAACTGTCACGAGCTCAGTTCAGCCAATAGAGTGTGAATCGAAACGGCCGTTGTGCTCTGTTAGGAGCTAGGCAGCTTAAGCTAGCTCGGGGCTAATGGTCGAAATATATTTTAGGTCGTTTAAAATCTGCCTTCAACTCTCACACTACTGAGGAGTCGCTCGTAAGGTGCGTAGAAACATATTTTTACTTACCTTTGTAAGTAGTTCGCTTTATTTTTACTTAAAGGACAGAGCTATTTAGCCGAAGCTAGTTGTGACCGTACCGTTTGATGGGTTTCAGTCAAAAGTTTTAGCGTCTAATGTTAGCGTCCTCTTGGAGAGGTCGCGATGATATTCTACAACCAAGTTTTTTTTATGTATAAACAACAGTGTGGCTTGGTAGGCTCTTGTTAAAATGTGTAGATCATGTGGATTGCTTCAGTTATCGAAGATACGGCAGTTGTGTGTAATTCTAATATTAAACCGCGGACGGGTAATGCAAGCAATTTTACATTTTGTACATTATACTATTATGTGTTATGTGAAAAGCTACAATTGCACCGCTAAACTAGAAAGCTTTTCTTACTTGGCAATATGGATTAGTTAGTCTGAGGCTGCTGCTGTACTTTTATTTTGCTTCTTTTTTTTTTTTTTTAGAAAATCAGAGATGTGGGAAATTAGAAAGGTTCATGTTTTGCAACCACAATATCCGTTTATAAAATTTTTTAACACCCATTGAGTTGCGAAAAAAAACAGATGTGCAAGCTATTAACAATCAAAAATATACTCCTTATATATGCTTTATTTTTGTGTAAATATTATGTTTGTGTTTCGTGAAAACGCAAAGGAAAAAACTGTTAGAACTAGATAAAATAAATAAATGTTGAATGTTTAATTAATTGCTGAGCAGGTAAAAAGGGGAAAAAACAACCCCCATTTAATTGGAAAAAAACAACATCGTACTTGGTTCGAAAAGTTTTGATTTTTTTTGTGTATATATATATATATATATATATATGTGTGTGTGTGTGTGTGTAGAAGACTCTGTTTTGTTTTAGCTCGACTTTATAATTGTCGTACTTTATATCCGTTACATAAAACCACAGTAAAGTGCATTCAACTTCCATGTTCTTTGTAACAAACATTCATGTTAGTAATAGAACAGCTTGTGAAATTGTTGCAGTAATAGCTTTCTTTGCGGATTAATTTAATAGAATACATTAGAAAAGCATTTTAAATGCATCCATGTTAAATGGGGACAAAAAGACAAAAATAAACATTGATACTTTCAAGTGAAGCTGCTCACACAAAATGGAAGGAATGTCTGAAATAAGGCTTTCGAATCGACATGTGTCCTCTTTGTGGCTTTGTTGTTCAGGTTGACATCATGGGTGAACCGCAGCAGGTCAGCGCCCTGCCGCCGCCGCCGACCCAGTACATCAAAGAGTACACAGATGAAAACATTCGCAAAGGCCTGGCCCCCAAGCCACCGCCACCCATCAGAGATCATTACATGATGTTTGGCAACCAGTTCCAGTGCGACGACCTCATCATCCGTCCCCTGGAGAGCCAGGGCATCGAGAGGCTTCACCCTATGCAGTTTGACCACAAGCGGGAGCTCAAGAAGCTGAACATGTCCATTCTTGTGAACTTCCTGGACTTGCTGGACATCCTCATAAAAAGCCCGGGCAGCATAAAGCGGGAGGAGAAACTGGAAGACATAAAGCTTCTGTTTGTCCATATGCACCACCTGATTAACGAGTACCGGCCCCACCAAGCCAGGGAGACGCTAAGGGTGATGATGGAGGTGCAGAAGAGGCAGAGGCTAGAGACGGCCGAAAGGTTCCAGAAACATCTGGAAAGAGTGGTGGAGATGATCCAGGGGTGCCTCGCTTCCCTACCTGATGACTTGCCCCAGTCGGAGAGTTCGGATGTCGCTTCTGGCGGGACTAAGAGTTCGTCTGCGGGGCCCAGTTTTGGTTGTTCTTCCGGACAGGCCCCCATGCTGAAAAGCGAACCAATGGACGTGGAGGAAACGAGTTCCAGCTGCATGGCAGCCGGCGTCCTGGACAGAAACACTACTAACTTAAAAAGGGACAAAACATGGGACAAGGACGCCGCCATGTGTAGTATAATCGATGAAATAGCTTAAAATAGACAATTTAAGTTTTCTTGGTTTTTTTTGTACTCTCAAATCATGTCTTTACTTCTGCTGTGAGATATTTCTTGCATCCTCTAGCTTTTATTTGCAAAGATTATGTTCACTTAGAGAATTTGAATCTGTAGTTAATGTTCTCGGTTTCAAGGTTTATTTTCCTGTGAGACTCAATAAATTTCCAACTGCTGTTCACTCCTGTCAAAACAGTTTTATACGTCGTCCTACATAAAGGTGTATTATCTCTGTCACCATGACTTGCACGTCATGTAATTCAGTGAAGTCACCTTAAGGTCAGTTCCTGCACGCCTATTGCGTGCAACTCGTTTTTCTTGCTGCCCATGTGGGCCGGCTTTTATTGCACACCGCCGCTGTTGAGAGAAATGCTCGTTTTTATGGAAAAGCGACTGCAAGTTTTCTTGATGTGTTCAGTTATGAAAGGTTGCGTGCACGCATCACACCGCGCACATGGCAGCACGGGAGAAAGATCTAAGAAGATGAATCTGCCTGGTGAGTCATAAAGGGTCTGAATCTGTGGAGAATAAAAACACAAAGCTTTGCAGTCGTGCAAATACGTGGCATTGTGACCGAGGAGGTTTTCTGGTGTTCTTTTGCAAATATGGAAGGAAAATAAATCTGGGCGAGGTTAGAAATCTGCTTTTGACTGACATTTAAAGCTTCAATGATCCTGACCGGTGACACCAAAACAATTTGATGTTTATCAATGCAGAGATTTTGTACCCCTGTAGTTCCTACAAGAAAATCAGAATAGGTTAAAATCTGGATCCAAGTGAAACGATACAAAGATCAGAAATGAGTCACATTAAAAGACAAAACCAATCTTTTTTTATTTATCATCGAATGAAGACTAAAATATGCAATAGAAAAAAAAATCATACACATGATATGCTTAATCATTTGTGCTTTCTCCTGTCTGCTGAGTGTTTAGAAAATCAAGGAGCAAACAAGTAGGTTGATGTCATGATCAGGCAGGATGTCGTTATCTTCTGGGATTCGCTTCACTATGTCAAGTTAATGTAGCAATTCTGAGCTGTTTTGAATCACGAAACTCCACAATCGCTTTAAACGCGACATGGCGCTTCTATAAAACAGAAGTTTATAGTGTTTCGAATTAGGAAAAAAAAAAAAAAAAAGGACTTTAGTCGCAAATAAACGGGTTATGAAACACTGGATCCTTGGGTTTCACAACAGGGCTGAGAGCGGCGCTCTCGTCCAATCGTGAAGCCCGCTGCGGCGTCACGTGACTTTTATTTATGTAACGTAATGGGGTTACACAGTAACTGAGCTTCGTGGCTCTGGGTACGTTGCTGCAGAGGTTAAAACCGGACAGAGACACCTAATTAGGGGACGGAAACAGTAAATGTGCGCTTTTACTGACCCAGCTGTTCGGTCCGGTTGGCCCGGCGCTGTTTGGAGTTTGGAGCGTCGAGGCGAGCGGTGCGTCGCACTGGGAGTTGCGGTGTCCATTTAAACTGTCTGAGGAAGGGAAGATGCTGCTCGAGCCGGACCAAAGACTCGCCACATGTTCGAAAAGACAATGTCAATGAATAGCTTCGGTTTGAAAAGTGAATCTAAAAGGTGAGCTCTTGAGGAGGGGGCCGGGGGGGAGTCACAAACCAGTCTGTCCGCTGGTTCGGTATGTTACTTGAAAGCACTGTGCAATATTGAGCCCCTCCTTGGTCTCCTCCCCACCCCCTTTTGGGTTCGCTTTGACGGACAAAGCTTGAAACTTTCCCCGCGCTGCATCGTTGAGAAACGCGGGTTTGACTCATGGATCTGCTGGAGTGCCCGCACTGCCTCTTCCCAATGTGCGAGCCGGTGACCGTGGCGTGCGGCCACACGTTCTGCCGGAGGTGCGTGGGGGGCTACCTCCCCTCCAAATGCCCGCTGTGCAAAGAGAGGCTGAAACAGAAGGAGGCGAGGAGCACCAAGAACAACGTTCTGCTCATCGGGGTCATCGAAAAGTGCTGGCCCGACGAGGCGAGAGTCAAGTGCCAAATCCAGGAGAAGCTCAAAGCGAGCGAGTTCACGGAAGCTTTACGCATGGCCAATGAGGGGCTGCACTTAGGTAAGGGACCGCATAGAGACTAGTCTGCGCGTTTTTTATAGATTACTGCTGCATAACATACATGTCAAGTGTCTGAATGTGGAGCACAGAGATTGACTTTTAGCTACATGATGAGCCGGCCTCAAATATAAACAAAGTAAGTCATTGCTTGTGGACTCCGAGCCATTAGAGGGCCCCCAAGAGCGCTTGGCTTCCTATGCAAAATTGTATTTTGTTGCTATAGGCATTGAAGATTGGTTTCATTAACCAGTCACAGTTTTGTTTTATTTTTTATAGATTTTAAGCATTCATTTGCAGTATTTAGACAGAAAAAAGGCAGAGAAACACAACCCGTATGACTGTTGAGGACTAGTGGCCTCTGTATATGTGGTGCCTACACCTCTAATCCAATATATACTGATGCTTTTAAAATGTGTTTATTTATTTATTTACTTTACACGCTCATGTGCCGACAAATCGGAAGTGGAGCTCTAGATCAAATTAGGCTTAGAGTCTCTTGCAAGCTTAGGCCGAATGTATAATAATTTAATGGTGTACAGGTCAAAGACTAGTAATGTAGGAAATAAACACATAAAAAAAATCTAACTTTTAGTCTAGCTCAAGTGTTGCTGCGGCAGTCATATTTAACATTTTCCCCATCTGTCCTTGTCAGTCACGCACGCTGTGACAAATGCTGTCAGAAGCAAAGAGAGCAGATGACTTGCAATCACAACATTTGGCACAAGTTGAGGAGGCATATCTGTTTCTATAGGGTTCCCATTTTCCTCCATCAAAAACAAAAACCATCAAATGTAGACATTTTTCTACAGGATGTGGAATATTTTTTGCTAAAACCTCCACCATCCTGCATACACTTGCTCTTCCTCTGCTGTTGACCTAATTTGGTGCAGGAGACTATGTGAAATCTAAAAGGGACAACTTCTGCCCCAGATATGTTCTTCATGTCGGGCATCCCAGGGATTGGAGACCAATAGTTTGTGCTACAGTGAATTAGCCTGCCACTGTGCCATGTAGACCCTGCCAAGCCTATTAAATGCATCTCCCACACATGCTCCACTATCATGCAATGTTATGCAATGATGTCTGTGCACATTGATGCACAGACATCAAGGGTTGATGTCTGCATCAAGAATGTCTGATGCACAGACATTGAAGGCTTATGGTTGAACCTGTTTCTCTCTCTTTGTTTTTAAAAGCAATGGCATTTCCATGCGCTGACTCAGTGTTTGTGACGCTCTGCCCTACATAAACAGCACTTGTGTAACAGTTTCAGATAACACTCTACAAATTTGTGTAACATGTGTATTAAAGCTACTATGCAGTAGTCAGTTTTTCAATTTGTTTTGCTGCCTTATTAATTATTATTTAACAAACTTAAGAACCTCCCCTCCCAAAATTATGTTTCCACACGTAGAGAGATCACGCAAGGCTCCGGATCAGAGGTCGTTCTGACACATCCATTTGTATTTTTATTTTTTTATGTGCATGTTTTTATCTTAACTCCTCATTCAAAGGCAGTTACTTATATTTTGGTTGGCTGCAACAAAAATGTACAAGCTGCAACAGTCAGAAATATTTGTTGAAGACTGTCAGAGAAAATGGATACGGTCAGATTTCATTATTTGATGTACAGAGATATGAGCTCTAGTGATTATTTCAAGCAAAGTTATTCAAATATTGAGGTTCAGCATGTTTTAGTACAATTTATATGTGTTATTGTTTTTTTCTTACTCTCCTGGTATCTAACGCTTTTCCTAAAAATGATCTCTATGTTTAAAAGGCAAATTTATTATTATAGCACCATTCATACACAAGGTAATCCAAGTTTTTTTAAAATAGGAAATTGAACAAAGACAATAAAAACATTGCATTTTATTAAAGAAAATATAGATCTTTACATGTCAAACAAATAACAGCTTTGCATTGTTTTAAAAGCCAAACCTAAATTAAAATAAAATTTTAAATTTACGGCAAATCCCAATCTAGTAATTTTCTTCCTTCAATCACTTGTCAGTTATCAAGCAGTCAGATTCTGTGATCGGTAGCTGCAAAAACCAAAAATGTTTTGAATCCTGAATGAAATGAACCGAAGGGTTAAATTATGTAAAATTAAAAAGTCTGTTGAGTAATTTGCAAATGTGCAATATTTGTGAAGAAGCTATAACTCTGAACAAGCAACAAAATAAATTCTATCAAAGGGAAACTTCTGATAATCAACTAACGACACCAGATGGCAGAAATCTTCCTACCAAAATAACTAAAACACACCAGTATAGAATGAAATAGTAACAGCTACAAAAAAAAAAAAAGACATCAGAAAGACTTAGATTCTGTTGAAACCACAACACCAAATAAACCCTCTGGATTTATCTGATAGCGAGGCGCGAGGCGAACTCTTTCAGATTTACGTTCACACATTCTGAGTCAGCAAACAGGACGTCAGGTCCTTCTTATGCAATACCACGTCAGAATGGTCATCTTACCCAGCAAACATTAACATTATAAGAGCAGCAAACATTAACATTATAAGAGCAGCAGAAAATCAAAAAGGGCAACATTGTCATTCTTAACTATTAAAAATAAATGAATCTTCGGAATATTTATCCAGAGCAGCTTTACAATGATATAAACCACAGTAATGTTCATAACTGATTATCAGCAACAACAAAACAACAAGAAAAGAAAGATAGCAGTTGATGAACAGAGACGACTTCACCATCATCGACTTTATCGCCAAAACAATCCAGAACTTTCCTGCAGTTTCTGTAGCACGGGCAAAATTTCCAGTGGCCCAAAGACATTTAATTCAGATGTGCTGATCGGCTGAATATTTATTACTTTCCTAGAGCAACCATAAGTGATTGGCTATTTAGCTCTATAAATAATGAATGAGAGTCACTTGGTGGAAATTACTGGGTAAATAACTCAGATTGAATGTTGGTGCACAATGCTAAGGAAAACTGACATTGATAATGCATTTGTTTTTTAAAAAGTATATACATTTATAGATTTTTTTTTTTCTCTCCACGCCTTAGCGCCCCCTGTGCACCAACTACCGCTGAATATAATTAGTCTAAAATTAGACTACTGGGAATTAAAATAATGCCATTTATGGCTGAATTCATTGTGCCATCGGAGTGTGTTTAGAGTCGCACACAATACGTAAGGTTGTTCTAATGCAACTTCAATGCTTCAGAATTTATATGCAAATGTGCCAGTTGTTCAGATTGCTCTGAGCTTCTTTTCTTAGTCTGCTTTATGTATCATTTGAAATATTTCAGTGTAAATCCACGATTCACTGCCTGCCTGGGTTTTTATTGACAGTGTAGATTTGTTCAAATAAAAATAGATCACTGTGAAAATCCACAGCTGGATAACAGATTGAATCTTCAAAAATCCCTCCTACTAATAGAGTTTAAATTGACCTGCTTACAAGTCACATCTGGCAGTCTAATTTAAGAACTGTGCAGATGTTGCCGCATGACTCATTTTGCTAGTATCTGTTGCCACTTGTTCACACTGATGCATGCTCCTGTCTGCTTCCTCCCCGCTCACTCATAGTCCCGGACAATCAGAGTTTGAAGTTGTTCAGAGCTGAAGCTAACCTGGGCCTGCTGCAGTTCTCCGATGCTCTGACGGACCTCGACTACCTCTGCTGCCTTCAACCCAACTGGACAGAAGTGAGAAATAAGCCCTCTTTCTCCACACATCATCATTTGATGTTTTCAGTTTCGTCTATATAATGAAATAGTAGCCAGACAGCTGGTTATTGTGGCTTAACCAGAGTGAGACTATAAAGAACATTCTCATATTTGACTATGTTGTGTTACGCTGGGTTCATTTCCCCTGCTGTCAATTAGTAGCCTCAAGGTATTTGCATTAAATATTTAACTGACAGCATTTTGATTATAATCTCGTAACCTAATATGCATGCACAGCAGGAAGTCACACGTCCACACTAAACGCATAACAACACTAATTGGATCCCTTTAATGTTTAATGTTTAAGCAGCTTACAATAGATTCCTCTATGAAATTTCATCTTATTTGTATCTGGCCATCCAAGATAATATGGCTACAGCAATTCATTGAAAGTGTTTCCTGAATGTAACCCAAAACATTTGGTTTTGTAACATAAATGCAATGACACGTAACCAGAAAAGTGCGTATTCTCTCTTCTCTTTTTACCCCAGAGCTCTAAGCAATTCCATTGAGAGCCTTTTTTTTTTTTCTGCTTTTATTAAGGTTATGTCACACTCAGCGTTATGCAAACAGCTACTTATGTCATAACTTTGCTTAATAATTCTGTGCTGGTGTGCAGAATCGCTGAAAAGTATGTACGCTGTATACAGTAATTTGCCTTGTTTGGTTTTATTTGTTATGTCACATTACATTTCACATCATCAGCAGTTCAACTGACAGCGTCGGGCAATGCAGATCAGACAGGACTTATGATCAGGAAGAAAAGCATTATACAATAAACTTGTATAATGTGCATTTATCTAGGGCATTATAACACATACAGATAGAAAGAAAAAATGTTAGCAGTCATGGTTAAAATGCACAAATATGCTTAAAATAACATTTACTTTTTTGTAGTAACATGAAAATCCAGCCTTTAATTTAAGTACATTTGCACTGTGGGACAAAAGAATGCATTTATTTTAGAAATAATTGTAACACAGGTAAAAATATTGGTATTTTTTATTTATTTTTTTTTTGTACAAATTATACTTTATGTTAAAGTGAATCAGAGTTTGTCGGAACTTCTGATTTTTAACCTACAACCTCCTGTTTTTCTAGTGGATAATTAGAACAAGGATCACTTCTTTTAGCTCCTAGTCACTATGGTTGCGTGAGGACACACATATTTCTCTACAGCAACAGTATATGACATTAATCTGTTCTACCATAGCAACTCTACTGGGACTTACCTCGTGCTTACTGTAAAGTAAGCGCTGTGGGAGCTGAACTCATACCAATACAAGAACATGTTTACAAAAAAAAATAAAAAATCAAGTGGATTCCTCCAGAAAACTGATTGCGCTGATTGTTCTGTTCTGATGCGCAGGGCTTTTTTCGTAAAGGGAATGTACTGCTGGAAATGGGTCAGCAGAAGGAAGCCCTGATCCAGTTCCACCGTTGCCTCAAACTCCAAGCTGACTTTGTTCCTGCAAAGAGCCAGATCAAGAAGGTTCGGTTGCATTTCAAGTTAGATTTTCCAAAAGGAACTAAAGACGTGAAATCTCTAAGCCACTGCAGTGCTATAGAAATGCACTGTTTTCACTATTTAACCCAAAATGACAGGTGCTGCAGGTAGAGGGGATAGCCGTGCCGGAGGAGGTGCCGTGCATTCTGCAGCTGGTTTCTGAGTTCTTGACAGATCCCTGCCCCATCACAACCCTCAGTGGCTCTCAGGCGCCGACACAAGGAGAAGCCAAGCACCCAAACATAGACAGGAGAGAAGCACACAAGGTGAAGGCGATATTTAGCTGTTGAGGCCTCATTAGGCCAGGGTTGAAATCAACCCTGGCCTAATGAGAGTGCGTGTCGTTTCTGTCTCCAAGATGAAGCATGACTCAGGCACCGAGTGCTGCCTCAGCCTCTGCCAAGCTGTTTCCTTCCTGCCTGCTGCTGAGGAAGACGAGGAAATGATGATGAGGAAGGACGAATGCCAAGGTAGAGGTAAGCTGAGCCACAGCCAGAGACGTATGATGATTTTCACTAGCCCTCTTGTCAGTGTTTGTTTGAAATAACTGTAGAACTAATTTTTCATCCTTTAAATTAACTTCTTACAACTTTCTGTCGGTCTCAGGTGAAAGTCAAGCGCAGAGAGAGGAAACGCTGGCTGTGCTCACTGTGTCAGACTTTGAGTGCCCTCTCTGCATAAGGTCAGTGTCCTCCTAAGCTCCCTGTAATCCATAATGCATCACTGTGTGCAGTTTGTCTCTTCTGGAGACCTACCTCCAGCTGATTCCATTCTCACTCTCCCTCTCCCTGGTTAATGCTTGGCTGCCTCACAAACTGTAAACAAACGTAAAAGTATTAGTAGTGTAAACTTTCGTTCTCTGCTGAGCTGTATTTAACTAGGTCTTGTATCCTCCACTCTGTCATTTGCAGGCTGTTTTTTGAGCCTGTCACAACTCCCTGTGGTCACACTTTCTGCAAAAACTGCATCGAGAGGAGTCTGGACCACAATGTACGGTGTCCACTCTGCAAACAGCCGCTGCAAGAGGTAGTAACCAATGAACGGAAAATGTGTTTTATTTTTTATTTTTCTTCTTGCAATTAAGTCCAAATGGTGTTTATATCCTGTATGTGCACCTCATAAAGATATGTACTTTGAGATTTCCTCATGGTTTTTGCCTCACTCTGTACTTTACTCGGAAAAATCACACAATCGCTTGAAAACAGGATCACATCAAAAGCCAAAGAATTGTAAAATCCAGAAAAAGTATACTCTCTCCTGCTTGGATGCCTTTTAAATATTTGTCTTTTCATGAAACCGACCTTTAAATGTGTTAATAATTTCGTCCCAGAGGGAATTTTGAAGCAAATCCGTAAATAGATCATAAATGAAACATCATTTGGACGGTCATTTAAAAGGAACCCAAATTTGCAATAGTTTACCACGATTAATTGAATAATTAACTAGCTCTAGAAGCTTTTTACATCTGATATGAAAGACATTCAAACATGTGAACAATGAAACTTGAACAATGAAGTTCCAAAGCTCACATTGCTCAGCTATTTATAGATGTTGTTACCTTCATTAATTTTATGAGATTTTCCTTTTTGTCAGTCTTAAAACGGGTTCTTTGTGTTAAAAGTTTAAAAGTTAACTTCTATACCTTTAGACTGGGGGGGCTAAGGACTTTTTGAATGTCATATTATTTTGTCTTGTCCCTGATCAAATATATTTGAATATATATATACTGTACATACAGTATATATATAATCAGTTTAGATGGACAGATGAAGAATTTACATGAATATTCTTTCAGCCTTTGTCATTTGCATGCTAAAGATTACTGGTTTCTAACAGATGGAAAATAACTCAGTCCACCTTTGATTAACGCCATGCAGAGCTCAAGTTTTTTCTCACCTACAATAAATTTGAAGTTCAACATGGTATACTGCCACCTAGTGGGAATATTACAAAAGTCACCACACACTACCCTAACCCTAAGTCTTTATTTTTCTTTAAAAACATAACAACTCATTGTTATTGTGAATGTATCAATAAAGTCACTATTTTCCAAGTCACAAAAAGTTTAAAGTGAACCAAAAAGGTCAACTTAATTCAATTCAAAAGTAATTGCTCACTGTTAAACATGATGCAAATGATTTATTGGACCTATTAAAGCTAGAAAAACAAAGAAAAAAAAAAGAAAAACATTGTAATAGTTTTATGGTATTATTGCAGTTTTATCAGGAATAACTGTGCCCCTTTTTTTCTCTCTCCATAGTACTTAAAAAACCGAAAGTACAACCCCACAACTCTTCTGCAGGACGTCATGGAGCAACTTTTCCCTTCTCAGTTGGCTGAAAGGAAACAGGTTCACGATGCAGAGATGGCTGAACTTTCCAAGTAGGCAACTGGCTAAGTTTGTTTGATTAAATTAACATATTGTTGCCATAAATATCATTCCCGCTTTTAATTTGACATATTGTTATTCAACTGAAAAATATCCAAATCTATTTTTACATTTAAAAAACAAAAGTAAAAAAAAAAAGTTGCGACCATCTGGTAGACCCACTTATTGGCACTTTGTTGAAGCATCTTACCTACCATTAAGACTACTGAATCTGATTTACCAGAAATAAGTTTCAGTGTTCCTTGCAGCATCTTTTTGACCGTTAGTTGTTTACATCGTTTAGCTAAAGCCGTAGTTTGCAGAAACATTCAAACAATCAAACTGAGCTTGTTGCACAAACAATAAGCTCAGGAGTACCAAAAATGCACAGAAAGTCCTAGCAAGAGTGCAGAACTAAATGTAACAGAAAACACGTGGAGCCATGAGATGGCCGCACAAATTAATAGCTTTTTATAACTTTTGTAATATAGAGTGCGTTGTCAACTTAAGATGAGCGATGCTTTTAGATGATATCATTTATAGAAGACTAAGTTATGATTTTCAATCATGAAGTGGATTAAGAAAGTATTAGCATTAGCTTACGATTGTGCTTACTTCTGCAAACAGGTTGGTGCATTTTCAATTTTTCTTTTTCATTCAAATATTATAGAACAAATGTCCAATTAAATGCATGACAAATTTTTAAATGATTGTCATTTGTAAAATCTGACGTTTTATTAGGGGCTTGGGTCTATTCTTTTGAGAGAGCGTGTACTGAGAATTTTCAGTAAGTTTCCCCTCCCACTTTTCTCTCTTGTAGCCTGACCAAGGACATCCCCATATTTGTCTGTACGGTGGCCTTCCCTGGAGTGCCGTGCCCTCTGCACATCTTTGAACCTCGTTATCGGCTGATGATGCGCCGCTGCATGGAGACCGGCACCAAGAAGTTTGGGATGTGCAGCTATGAGCATGGCAAAGGGTACCACAGCACACTCTATCATAGTTCAGCCACATTAAAATATGGTTACCTTCACTAGCCTCCTTATATGCCACCACTTCAAACCATAATCTGATGAAATGGTTAAGAAAATGCAAAAATAGCTCCCACCTTTCCATGAATCTAGTTAAATATAAATTATAACAGGGCAACAACTCTACAGTCTTTTTTTTTTTTCTATATAAATTTGCGGTTCACCAAGTTGCTTTGATTGGATGTTGGTCCTACTCCGTGGAGCCTTTATCTGTCGTATCCGATCCTTAAGGAGTGGAAAACGGTGACTGAGACACTAGTTTGCTTACAACTGGGTACACATTTACACATTTTTCTCCCTTAATAAATATTTTTTAGGCTGGTTACATTACGTAAAAATCTAATTTCCAGCAAGCAATTCGACTGCTATTATATCTAAAGAGAAAATGCATAAAAAAAAACACCATCAATACAATGAGGGACAAGAAAATAACTGAAAGAAGCTGCCATTTAGATTGGAATGTACAGTACTTATATTACATGTATTGCATCATAGTTTGCTATTAAATTTTGAGTAAGTTGAAAAAGAAAAAAAAAATTAAATTTCTTTAATAAATATTACATCTAATCTAGTTTTTATGTATCCAGTCTTAGATTAGATATGCAATGTGAGATAGAAACATGTATTTTATTTTAAAGCTGCACACATTCCTCAGTTTCGCCGACTACGGCTGTATGCTGGAGATCCTCGATATGGAGCGGCTGCCTGATGGTCGATCCTACGTTGAAACTGTGGGCGGCAGCAGGTTCAGAGTGCTCAAAAGAGGTCAGAGGGACGGCTATCACACGGCCGACATCGAGTACCTGGAGGACGTCAAGGTCAGGGTCTCACAAATTCTCCCAGACATACAAGTGAATTCAAACACTGAGAACTGGATTTCTGTCTCAGCTCCTGCTGAATATGTTCGGTGTTCTCTGTGTGTGTCAGGTGGACGGTAGCGAGCTGGAGCTTTTGCAGCGTCTTCATGACAGTGTGTACCAGCAGGCCCAGGACTGGTATCAGCGCGTGGGCAGCCGCAGCCGCGAGCACATAAACAGACAGCATGGCAGCATGCCAGATAAGGAGGCAGACATTCAGGTTTGTACCATAACACAGCTCTAAAACACCAATTCACCTGCTTCTGGTGGGTATAAAACCCCCCACTGAGAGCAAGAATTTAAAAATTTCTCACACCAGCAGTGTCATACCTCAAACATGAAGTGAGGAGATAATGAAGCTAAAAAATACAGGAGGTAGAAGTGATAGACTTTTGATTACATCCTGAGGATAATGATAGATGTGCAACTGCTACTCAAATATTGCAGCAAATGCACAAAGTGCATGGCAAGGCTGACAAAAATTTCAATCAATGCCATGCTTGAAACTGGAAATAAAAACTTCACTTAAATTCACAAATAAATTGTCTAATATTTATCTGAACATTTGTAGACTCTTAAGAGCATTGAATAGTTATTTCTGGATGATCAGTTGATCCTTGAATATGTAAAAAAAAAATAAAATGGCATGTTGAATCCACAGTAAAAGCAATATCTTCCATCCTGACACTGTTTATTCCACACCCTTGTTCCTAAAACACATGCACTATTTAAAAACACGGATTGCTTTTAAAGTGAAATATTGAATACATGTCAGAACTTTATGATTAACAAAATCCACTTTTTTCACCCATTTTGAGATTTGGGGAAAATATTTTTTTACATACGGCATAAAATATTTCTCTAGCCTTTCTCAAGACTTTAAACTATGTGTTTGTGAGAAAGAGCAGTCCTATTATTTTAAAACTGACTCTAATCATGAAGTTCCAATATCAGCGATTATCTCAACTAGAATTAGTAACCGTGAACAATAGTTTCTATGTCTGCGTCTGAGAGAATGTGGATCCTGACTTTGTAATTTTGTAATATTTGTAAAATCAGCATATTAAGTTATTCAAACAGAAGAACTTTACTGTTATACATTTAGCCTTCCTGTTTTCCACTTATGTTTGGTTCTTTACGAACGGCTGACATATCTATAGGAAATTGCTTCCTTTTGAATAGCTTCTTAAAATCTTTACTTTTCTTCTGACTTCATTAACACTTTTCCAACTGTGAGAGTTTTTTTTTCTTCAACAATATCTTCTACGGTGAATAGCTAGCATGACATGTTGCCATTTAGGAATGATGAGCTTGACAACAAAGTTTGCTTAGTTTGTTGTCGTCAAGATTGGTTAAGAGTAAATTGTACAGTTCTGGTCACCAGCGAACGTTTTGGTGCATCTCTAGTATTTATTTCATTCCACAACTATCAAGTTTGGAAGCATCTTTTTTTAACGTTATCTTTGTTTAGGCCTCGACTAACGGTCCGGCCTGGTGCTGGTGGCTCCTGTCGGTGCTTCAGCTGGACCCCGCCTATCAAACCACCTTCCTCTCACTGACCTCTCTCAAGGACCGCCTGGGACACCTCCGGCTCGTCCTGGAGTACTTTTCTCAGAGCTAGAACCCGGAGCACACCCGCAGCCTAGCTAGGGTTCAACATTACGCACACGTAAAGTGAAACCAGCTCATTCACGCACAAGTACACAGCTCACCATGGGGTTCGGGACTGACCTAAACAAGGGGACGGTTTTAAAGTCAAACCTGGCTATAAGGAGAAACCTAAGGATTTGACTAGAGAACTCAATGCAGACTTGGAATTTCCGCTGTTTGATTTTGCAAATAGATCTTTAAATACTTTTGTATCAGTAAGAACTTTGGGGTTCTCAAATACAACTCTTTTATCGCGTCATTAAAGGTTGTTATACATGGGGAATTTAAACCAGGTCACGTTTCCAAATGTGCTACAGACGGACATTGGGTGAGTTTTCTCTCTCCTCACTAAAAAAAAAAAACAAAGAATATAAAAAAGCCTGTGTTGCCTGTTGGGAGAAGACTCTTTGCATTAACTTAGCTACGTGTGGAGATAACGAACATATATGGGACGCATTATCTGGAGAGGATTTCTTTTAGGGCCATGATGATCATTTTTGATAACCCAATATCATCCTTTGAAACAGGCAATACTTGTCTGATCTATTGGCCTTCGTAGCCATTGAAAATGGCTAATTTTATACAGAGAAAGAATTTAAAAAGACCTATTTGCATGAAAGTATCGCAATAACAATGGATTCTCTTACACAACAGCAGGTGGACGCTTCTGTTTCCTAATCCACGAAAACTGCTGCTGCTCAGCATTTTACCATAGGCAACCTTTTTTATTTACTAATGTGTAGATTGGATCGGCAAATAAAAAGTGTAACGTAGGTGTTTTTTAGTGTGAGAACGGTCAATAAGAAAATAGCCTTGTGTGTTTGTATTAGGTGTAAATGTGTTTTGTTTTTTTGTCCCTCGCTCTTTGTTCTTAAGTCATCATACCGTGTTGTCAGCACTGATAACAGCTACTGTTATAGCACACAAAACTGTGTTAACACATCTTACGCAGGGACAGTCGTCAAGCAGTTTAGATAAAACACTCCGGTTGAAGTCCAGCTTGGTCCGCGTCCCCAGCGACAAGGGGACACCCACGATGGACGCGACTCCTACCTCTGGCCCTTTGCTCCAACCTCTGCGTTGGTTCGGCTCATCCTTCACCACCAGCTGTGGTACCATCGAGTTCCACGTTATCAGGAGACCTGGATGAAGTCTCGGGGGTCTACAATGCTTAAGAGGTGAACTGTTTGGTATTTTCTGTTCGCTCTGGTGCCACGTTCCATGGAATGTTAAAGCTGTTAAGTTAATTTACTAACAACTACGAGCATAACTGGGTTTTATTTTTATTTTGTCACTTTCATATACGTGCCATAGAAATTTCTGTGTTGAATGCTTCAAAGTTGTTATTGTGTCACGGACTCATGTAAAGATGCCTTTTCGCATGGTGGGGCAGTGAGTGACGACAGACATATCACTTAAAGCAGTTCAGCAAAGTCCAGCTACCTTTCTTATTGATGGCAGTTTCTTCAACTGAAATGTGGCGCTAAGCTTGTATGGTAATGTATTTATAGCTGTGGATAAAAGGGGCAACTTTGCTGCTTGAAATATTCCTCAGGAGGATAAACTGATGGATATGGAGCCCACCAGTGGTGACTCGGGTAACAGTCTCATGTCTAATGTCTGTGTTAGGAAATCTTCCTGATAAATGCTAATCTAATTCAAAAAGGGATCGATAATTCAAATATTCACAATGAGATCAAGTCCTTTTTTTTGTGTCTCTTCCACTTGTATTCTGATGTTTCGCTACACATGTGCATCTTAGTTTGTTAGAATATCTTCAACTTATTAATTTATTTCAGTACTTCAGTTCAGTACTCCAATTGATGATAAAATACGTATTGTGAAAACATCACATGGACCTCAGCGTGGACCTGTGCAGCTTTACCGGCCACACTTTTTCTTTCCACTCAACTTTTCATTGCGATGCTTGGATACCGGACTCTGTGAACAACCTCCTCTTTAGCAATAACCTTTTGTGACTTACCCTCTTTATGAAGGGTGATGATGACTAATTACTGGTTAAGTGTCAACAGTCTTCCTCAAGACTGACTAGGCCATATCATATAATATTTCTCTATAAAAAATCTTTTTACTTGGTCTCGCATCATGTAATTTTCTCCGAAACTGAACTCAGTACCTTTAAGTCATAATCACTAGCAAGAAAATCAATAAATACTTGAAATTTGTCATTCTGTATAATGAATCTATTGAGATTCATGGCTTTCAGTTTCTGAATTAAATTACTGGAATATATAATCTTTTCAAAGATATTCTAATTTTTTAAGATGCACATGCAATGGTGTATTTAGTTTGTTACCCACACAGCCCATATCTTTCTTTGTTAAATGCTAATTTATTTCGGTTGCTGCCATCGGTCTCATATTAGCTTTCTCAGCCAAATAGAGATAACCAATTTTTGCACTACAGCGTGATTTACTTCACAATAAACATCTCTCATCCCATGTTTTCTTTTTGGTCATCTTTACAATAAATTTCTTTGTGGAGGTTTAAAAGGTTTTCCTGCTCCGGCAACACAGTGCAGTGCAGGACTCTTTAGTTCATTTTAGACTGCTGCTTCAACAGCCCTGCAGATCTCTATTAACTTTAGGTGCTGTGTTATTGGATTTTTCAGAGAATGCCCTACAACACCTGTAAAACAATTTACACTCGGCCCACATTGTCTCCCCGCAAGAGAACACTAAGCATTTGAAGTTAGCCGCTCTTGGCGACGATCCTCGAGTAAGAAGAGATTGCGAAAAGCCCCCCGTATTAATGTGGGTGCAGGTATATGAGCTGCATCTCTTCAGGAAAGACTGAGTGCTGTGGTTTGATGACCAGTGGTCTGTGTTCCACTGCACAGTTTTTCCCTGCATCCCTGAAAGTATTGCATTGTTGCCCGACAAAGAGCAGTAATTCTGCTAATAGTGTCCTAGCTTTCCCCCATTTGATGACCTTTTGAAGTGCTGTTATAAATAAAGGTTTTCAAGGCAAATTCTTTTTTATTACTGCTAAGCATGTTCGTTTTGTAGCAGACTACTCAAATGGATGATTTTTGAATAGGAACTTGGCTGCAGCCAGCGCGATTGCAGAATGTTAAGGCACTAAAGCTTGTAAAGGGAAGGGCATTGAAAGCATCAATAACAGATTTGTGGAAAAAAATAAGTTGCATAACTTTTTTTCCTTCTGGAAATATAATTTATAAGAGTTAAAAAATATATATATGGCTAATAAAACCTAAAATGATAGTAATGATATGCATATCAATGCAGTCATTAACAAAATCAATATTCCAAAATATTTATAACAAGAAATTTGAGAATAGCATAAGATAATTTTTTACCCCCAAATTTCATCACTGTAGCCCAGCAAGACGTCAGGATTAGCAATACATGTAATAGGGATGTTCCAATCTGAATGTTGTATTCTCAATGACACTTTTAGTCATTTAAGAATCAACTGATGCTAATAATGAGTCTCAGTGCAACATCTCTGTAAGACCATGTACCATTTATTTGCATAAACTGTTACATACTATTTTTTCTTTTTGCCATTTTCTGACATTTACTTGGCAAAATTCAGAAAACGTTAACTGTTTCCTCTCGATGTGGAGAAGCAGACACCCTTCGGAGGGAATTCACTTCATCCACTTAAATCTAGTATTGTTCTTTTTGTTTTTTTGTTTTTTTTCTTAAATAGTGGAATCTCCTTCTTGATATAAGTGACTCTTATATAACTATAAGGTGTAATTCACCTTGAAAAATATTTTAGCATGGTAGTTAATTGTGCATCAAAAAAAAACTTGGAGAACCATTTGGAGCTGGGTTTAAGCCGGGATCCTGACACCAATTATTTAAAAATGCCTTGATTAGGATCCCTAAGAAATATAAGTTTCCCCAAAACTGATCTCTGAGGGACACCTTTAGCAGCAAAACAGAAACAACACAAAATGCCTTTTGGCTTTCACAAACTTCTGTTGAATACAATTTCATACTATGGCAACACAAAATACAGAGTTCTTGCTTTAGTAATATATGATCATAAGGCCCCAAAGTCTCAAAATCCTCAAAGAAGGTAATAAAGGGATGCCCTGGATGTTGCTTAGATGTAGATAGATAGATAGATAGATAGATAGATAGATAGATAGATAGATAGATAGATAGATAGATACTTTATTAATCCCCAGGGGGAAATTCAAGATTATAAAAGAACATGTTCCCTTTGGATAAGGGATGAACAAGGCAGATTTTCAAAAGGTAGGAAACTGAAATTAACTTTGAACACGATTAATAAATAAAACGCATGTGAACTAGCAAGGTTTGGATGTTGATGCGAAACCTGATCGAAATAAACTACAGCCTACAATTACATGCTCGTTCCACCAGGGGGCAGTCTGTAGCTGTCAAGGAACAGCAACACCTGCGAACAGCAGAGACTTTATGTTGCCAATATGTTGAAGCTAAAAGTGATCACAATAATGTTTTAAAACGGGGCTAAAGCTGATATGTAGCTGCAAAATAAAATACATTTTGAGAGAAAATAAAAGCGAACGACTTCCATGGGCTGCCTCGCTGAAGAACTGTTCAGAACAGAGAAGAGACGAAATTCTGCCAACTTCCTCTGCATAGGAAGCAGTCAGATAAAAAAAGAAAAAGAAAAGAGGTTTCGGTGGAGTTCTGTAATGCAGCTCAGCGTCGACATCAAAGCCCATTACATTTGAGAAATGCCACGGCTTTTTGCGCTAAATTGAGCCACTGCATCGCGCTGGCTTCCCGGTTGTCTAGGAGTGAGTGAGGATGACAGGCGTTTTGTAGGAGTTATCGCAAAGGAAGGAGGATTGGTGGGGGCCACCGGGTGTGGCGCTCTCTCTCTCTCTCTCTCTCTCTCTCTCTCTCTCTCTCTCTCTCTCTCTCTCTCTCCTTCCTGCTGTCCTCATGAGGGATTAAAAGAAAGACGAGCAAAATCCTCCACATAATGAAAATCTGGGTTAGTTTGGAGAGATTTCCGGTTTGAGTTGAAAGTTGGAATTTGTGTCAGCTGGAGGTTTTTCAAGGAAGAGTGAAAAAGATGACTTATTGATTTCTAGAAAAGCATGTTATTATATTCCAGTGTTACACACGTAATAATTATCCACAATAATTATGGGGTAAGTCACAGGGGCCTCCAATAAAATGGACTATCTTGTTCTCTGTGAAATATGGAACAAGAGTGGGGTGGGGGAAGCTGCAGAGAGCATCTGAGGACAGATGCAGCCATGTTGTTATAGTGACAGAGAGAAAGACAGAGAATAGGATTATCAATTACAAAATGGAGAAACTTTGTCTTTGAAGAGCAAAGCGCTTTCTTTATGCTACGCAGCTTTAAAGACATCAGAAGAGAAAAGCTTGTTTTTTTTTTTTTTCCCCTGCAGATATAAGACGGCTGAAAGGAACCAAAGTTCTTCAGTGTCGGTCTGCGTTTGTGTATGTGCTGGAAGAAAGCAGATAAACTTGGCTTAAGCAGTTTGGTTTAAGTCTGGCCTTAATGAGCCAACATGATAAACCAGTGAGCATTCTCCTGTGTGTGCCTCTGAGAGCCAAAGTAAACACATCGGGCCACCTGCCGTCAGCTGCGCCACAGGATCCGTCAGAATCACTTCAATCAAAAGAAACCAGACAGATCCCAAAAATAACAGAGAGACCTTAACAGGAAACAGCATTACAAGTCATGAGTAGCCAAACTAGTCAATTTTTCCCACGAAAGACATTCACTTGATGATTCACTATATATGCAAATCTGTAATGTGACAGTGTAAATACGTCAGAGATCACCTGGAGATCCAACAGTGAAGCCATTTACAGGAACGGACAGAGCTGACTGTTCTTCTCGAGGAATATTAGGTCATTGGGGTTTGCAACAAGATGCTGCAGATCTTCTAGAAACCTGATGTGAAGAACGTTATCTCTTCTGCCGTCATCTATTTAGGCAGCAGAATCAGAAACCGGGGGAAAAAAGTTGAAGGAAATAGTGATATAGGAACAGATGTAAACACAAAGCAAAGCTGGAATGAAATCTGTTGCAGGCTAGCAAAAGAAAAAACTAAGTCTCATGGTGGTTCTAAAATGACACTGACACAACTAGAGCTACAACAAAGGTATAGCTCAAAGAATATTCATGTGTGAAAATGTCCCTGTTAAAGCAAAGACCTAAATCCAATTGAGAATTTGTGGCAAGACTTCAAAATTGATGCTCACATACATTCTCATTCTAATCTGGCGACTATTTTTAAAAATACAAATGGTCTCAAGTTGTGCAAAGTTGTTGCAGCCAGGTGTGTCTCCCACTAACTTAAACTTTGGTTGGTCCATGGCCAAATATGAAAAAGTTCAAGGGCTATAAATATTTCTTGAGGATTTCTAAGCTCACACAAATATATTTGAGGCAGCACTGGCTAACTGTATCAAAGCAAGGAAGCTATGACTTTTCATGCTGGTGATTCCCTGTAGAAAAAAGAAAAAAAATACAGAAACAAAAAAAGCGTATTTTGATCACCTGCTGGCATATGAAGGACAGCAGAACCAGGAAGCAGAGAAACACCGCAGGAGACTCGAAGCAGCTCAACTGGCTCACCGATTCTCACAGTCGCCGCCTGCAGAGATTCACACCTGGCTGCGTGGTATGTGGATCCTCGCAGACGTCTGAGGTGATCTCAGAAGGTTCTGTAGTAGGTTCTGTAAGGAAAAGCTAAGATTATTTGTAATGTAAAAATGTGCTGTCACAAATTCCCAAATGGATGGCAGCTAGAATAGTTCACTGCTTATTTCTTGAATGTTTGTTCTGAGTTATTGAAAATTACAATTGAATAAATAAACAAACAGCAAAATTTGAGACCAATTTACTTACCAGTCATGTTTCTGGATTGTGGGAGGATGTCAGAGTGCCCAGAGAGAAGCAGCACACATATACAGAGAGAACATGCAAACTAACACAGAACATAGTGTGTGTGTGTGTGTGTGTGTGTGTGTGTATGATAAGGCTCATTTTTCCAATAAATACAATATTGTGGGGACCCATTTCTCCTTATGGGACCCAAATTGCAGGCTCAATAAGAAGAAGTGTTGTTAAGGAACACAATGTGTATTGGATTTAGGTTAGGTTTAGGGTAAAACATGTTGCCGTGTGTGTGTGTGTGTGTGTGTGTGTGTGTGTGTGTGTTTGTTTGTAATACCTTGTGGGTACCCACTGTCCATACTCCGTTGTGGGGACCCACATTGTGTTTGTTCATCCTTTGATGGAAGGACATCTGGATGTAGGCAGCAGTCATTGCAGCGTCACTCACCTGCCACGCTGCGAGGCTTAACGGGTGTAGCAGATGGATGGATGATTACATGTAACACACGTGTTAAATCTTAAACACATTAAACTAATCAACAAAAAGTAAGTTTAAAACAAAATTCTCCATAAACGTCCTATTTTGAAAACAGTGAAGCAACTTTAAAGCTGCATGTGTCATTTTTATTTGCTCAAACTGTCGCCATGTCATGACATAAATAGTCTGTGAAAAGATGGAGCTTCTCCACCTCATCCAAGAGCTGCTATTGCCATCTGCAGAAACGCTCCCGGTCAAAAACATGTTCACACGTTCAGCCTTGGTCAGGTTGCTCCTTCACTAATTTGCATCCCCATTTAACACCCACGCATTACAGTTTTGCTCCACCTTTACTCCCATTTTGGAACATGAAACAAACGCTTCTGTTCCCTTGCAATTAAATCAATCCTTATCAGCTTATTGTTCTTCGTAGTTACACACTTTAAACAGTTATGAAAACAAGTCATGAAAATGCTCAAATTTCATGTGTCATTAATTCTAGTTGTATTTTATTTTCCCAAATGTTTGGAACACATTATTTCCACTTATTTCGTGTTTGTTCCAATTGACTTATTAAGTAGGAGAAACTGGAACGTTCTGACCAAATTAAAATAATATGCTAATGCACTCTCATCTGGTTATTGGAGTCTTACCAACAAATTTCTTACAGTCGAGAACAAGCAAAACACACAAAACAGCATCTGCGACTTACCCTTATACACTTTTTATCTCTTTACTTCTTCTATTTGCCTGATCATTTACTTCATTTTTTTTAATTGTGACATGCGAAAATGCTAAGTCTTTAACAGTTTATGGCCAAAATGATTTTTTTTTTATGTCTGTCAATTAGTTTGATCTTTTATTACTTTTCCTTTTCGTCTCTCTGCAAACCGAGGAAATGACATCAAATTATACGTACTGCATAAAACACACAGTGAAGATAAAATTAACAGCACGTTTTCTGACGTGTGTTCCACGGTCAACTTTATGTAGCTCGAAGAAAAGGAAGAAAGGAGGCATTTCTCTGGAAATCTTTGCAAGACATGATGAACGCGCGTACATTGATACTGTGGTTTTATTGTTTATTATTTGTGCTGCTTATGTCGCAATTTTTTTTGCAGCAAAAGTAATTTTGAACTTACACTAAAGAAATCAATTACATAGACAAACAGCTATCTTTGAGCAACAGCTGCTGTTTAGCTATTATATCTTCAGCAGAAGTTATTATTCTGTACACTTGAAACAATAAATACAGGTGCAAATTGGAAAATCTTTAAAAAAAAAAATTAGATTGAGGATAAGAATCTTTTTTTTTGAGTCATGACAACAAGGAGAGATGGTTCATATCTGCTACTGAGCGACAGAGTAAACCAGCAGAGTTAAAGACAAAAAAGTATGAAAATAGCTAAAAAATACCATCCATTTCTTTCTATAGTTTAGTGTTTTTTCTACAATATGCACATTTAGGCTTCTTCAGTCAAACGGACATTAGTGAATAGCCTTGTGAAAGTAATTCAACAGCTGCCTTTTCCAGGATATTCAAGTTTGAATCAAGCTAATACTTGAGCTTGAATCAGGTTTTCACGTCGGTTTGAGGCTTTAAAGTGTCATTTATTTACCTTCTGTTTTGAAAAGACACCTCTTGGTCACTTGAGTTTGGTACCAACAGCATTACTAAGGCTTAGAGAAAAGAAAAAAAGGTTTTAAGTGCAACCAGCCAAAAGGTTTGAAGAATGCTATTGTGCTTTTCGTTTTGTTTTTTTTTACTTGAGACTACCCTGACTTCTTGCATTCTCACTAGAGAACTATTCAAAGCAATCTGTATCCTTAGATTCAAGGAGCCGTCTAACTCTGTATGTTTCAGACTTGTAAAAGGAACTCAGGCCAAGTATATGAACTGTAAGTGTTTTACCATGCTACAACCAGAAATGAAAAGAAATAATGAAAAAAACAATCCCTGTAATTAATGGTGTTCATGATTAGAATAAGGAACAAATGGATAAATATGAACAAACTGAGTGGGTGTGGATTCAGAAAGTGAAACCGAAAAGATGAGCTACTGGGAAAAAAAGAAGAATAGCTGCATTTCCCTGCTATCAGTTTGTTTGATTCCATCTGCAAGCAGCGGCGCTTTCTCCAGCACAAAGTCACGCACCGCGGTAGAAAAGGCATGCCTCACCCCTGCTGAATCTGGGATTTATATTTGTTGGGAAGCACAGATATGAGTCTTACAGATAAGACGACGTCTGAATAGGAACAATGGAGATCAAAGCTGTCAGTCAAGATCGTATTTATTGCTCTGGGTGTTACTATTACTGCCATTTAGCAGAGGAACAGTCAGAAATGAAACCTGAGAGAGAGAGAGGAAGAAGGGAAGAAAAAAAAAAAAACCTTTGGAGATGAGAAAGTGTTTCAGTACAGGACTTTGGCATCAACGAGGTGCCATGAGGACAGTGACTAACTGCTCTCATATGAAGCCTCACAGCGTCACCACCGAGCAGGGGGAATTTCTCACATTTTGATTGTTTTGGTTGTCATGGAAGCGGAGTGGCCGGCTGTGGTTAGCGATACCACAGACCTGCTCTTCTGGGTGTTTCTTAATGGCTTTGTCACGTCGGTGTTTAACACACATTCATCTACTAGCCAAAGACTCCACAGCGCTGTGGTAGTCAGAAATGCTTTTGCAAGAATAAACACGGGGTAGAAAAAGTTTATGTGGTCGTCTACTATGACAGGATGAAGCAGGATCCTCTCTAATGCTAAGTGACAGAGGCCTGCATCTCAGGCCACTTTTATTGTGTATTTGTCGCAGCCTGAGGAGCGTGGTACCACTCACAACGCAGCAGGCATAAACCCAGAGCTCTGCATACACTTGACTTGATCTGCGCCCGCTGACAGGTGACCACAGTGCACCCAGCGTGAAGATTTATTGGAGAAAATGAAGTGCATCTTTTAATTCTGTCTCTTAAGAGAGGAGAAAACCAATTTTTGAGATTCTCTCCCCACACCGGAGACAAGAGAGAGAGAGAGAGAGGGGTAAAGCTGCAAAGCTAATCTAGCTGAGCCACAGGAAGTGAAACACTGCAGCTCATTTGAGTCTGAATATTCAACCCCCCTGCCCCTACAATGCTCAGCATAAAGGAATGCATGCAGAGACATAAGGTAGCATTCTCAAAGTGCAAAATCTCTCTCACGCTATTGAATAATGGCAAGAGGAGATGTTTATGTCCGCATTTCAAGACACACACAATTGCCACATCATGTGGGAGGGCGCACACCCACACACACCTACATCACACCAGCGCAAGCAGGGAGACACACAGGAGCATGTGCCGCCAGAGCTTTGCGAGACGCCGTGCATGTCCTTTCGGTGAGGGATTTGCAGAAGACAGCAGCGAACGTGGTGCAGGATTTCTGTCATCATCGAACACATGGGGAGAGGAGTCTGCCTAGACAGCAGCATTGACAGATTGCATGAATAATTTAGGAACAAAGTGAGAGGCCTCGCGGACCTCTGAATCACTACCGATGACAGCTGCCTTCTCTGACTTTGGTTCCCCTCTCATCTTTTTTTAATGCATATTTTTTTCCATTAATACTCCTCCCTAACATCTCGGAGTTGCGTCCAAACACGGAAGGGACGCAGCACTGGGTGTCTGATGTGGAAACGAGGGCTGTGGCCTCAGCAGCGACGCACATCGACTCATAGAAACCAAACAGCGTCGTCATTCATGTCAAGCTGGGGTTTCAGACATGAAAGCAATCCCCGGACAGGAAGGCTCTGACATAGTTAAAGGCCAACTATACTACAGCTATATTACAGAACATGAAAACAAATAAACAAAAACTACGTACATTGTTTTGTTCAAAGTAGTGAGGCAAGCAAGTATGGTGATACTCCCTTAAATATGTAAAAAAAAAAAAAAAGAAAAAAGGATTAGAAAACCAGATGGATGACAATAGACATAAAAGCTGGTGCATTACATGGACAGGTGCGCTTAGAAAATGAGCTACACATGACAGGTACAGTGCTTTTAAAGGGATGGACAAAATGGAAATATGCAAAAATAACCAGTACTTGTAATATGATGTATCCGACAAGAATTTGCCAGAAACCCATAACAAAACTCACTCAGCAAGATTTATAGAAATACATTTTGAAAGCGTATGCTCTCCAACTCCTTTTTCTGTAAACACCAGTTTGAGTCCTTTATTTACATAATCATCGCATGGAAGACAATGGCTTTGTTATTTTATGCTGTTATTCAGCCAGCAGACACAATTTACAAGACGCAGCGGCACTGAAAGAAATCTTTGGCGTACTTTGATCTCTTTTATTTTCTGGAGATTACATTCTGCCAAAGTCCTAATTGCAGTACTTTGTGTGAATCCTTCACTAACCCAATTTAGGGTCCTTTTGAAAGTAATGACATGAAGTTTTTGGTTTTTTTTCTGGTTAATTAGCATTAAAGCGAGGTAAACAAAACAACAATTCAAGCTGATTGATTCACTTGTCCTTTATGGAGATTTGCATATTTAACTTCCCACATGTAACCTCATGCTTAATCTATTGTGTCTGGTCATGTGACAGCATATATAGCAGAATATTCCAGAGTACAAACATCAAAAGTCTCAAAAAGATTTGCATAATAATGTTTTCAGTGGATCCCAAAACACAGATCTCATTATTTTGTGGTGATTAGTGAGGAAACCTACTTAGTATAAATATAAATCAAAGTTTGAATAATTCAGGAGAATGTTATCTTTTCTCACTGTGATTTGTTTTAGGTTTTAGCGTCGGCTGGTGGTTTGTGTAGTCGCCAAAAGAAATGTATGTTCTCTGGCAGGGAGCAAAAATATTATTTTAAAATGTCTTAAGTGGACATGTCAATATTTAAAAATACAGTTTTCATATTTTCAAAGACAAATTATAACATTTGACAGACCGTTTTTTTTTCTTCTCATTTGTCTTATTTTTAAAAATATAAACAGCCTGGCCCAAGCAGTGTGGCACACGCTTACAATGGCATTTTTTATTTATTTAGGCAAAAACTACATTTTACTTAAAATACTTTTAATACATTTGAGGTGCAACATCTCAAACGAAAAACACGAACCGTTCTGCAAACTCAGCGCATATTTATTTTGCAACAAGAAAAATTAAGAACTTAAAAAATATTTTTCAGTTTGGTGTTTGATTTTGTTTATCTGAAGAACTATCAACTCTGTCAGCTAATTTAAAATACTTTATGACGTTAATATTTTGTGGTACTGCATTATAACTTTTAAGTTATTGTACAATGATTCAACCTGAGTTGCACAAGTTGACATATTGTAGCTCGGTTGCTTTTTGTTGAACTAATGTGAATCTTGTGCCAAAAAAGCATTCAAATGAGTAGTTTTTTGTTTTCACAAGTAGTGTCTTTAACTCCACACTGATGTAACTGGTGCTTGTTCAACAGAGTAGTGAAAAACTTTTATATTTTTAACTAGATTTGATCGAAATAAGTCCGCATTTGTTGAAAATAAACATTGTTTTAAATAGCCCTCTATTGAAGTGCCAAACCTACCGACTTTAATGTCATTACCTAGCTTCGTTCTTACACTGTGCAAACATAGGGTGGATGCCCACTTCTGGTTTTCTTTACATGCATATAGCAAGAGAAAACATAGTCAAAGCAAAAATGTCCACTGAATATATTTTTTCCGAAGAGCTACTTGCCACAAGCCAAAGCTAATTTCTATTTCATGTTATGAAACAACATAACATAAATACTCAAAAATGTATTTTTACTGCCATTATTTACAAGCTGTGGACACAATAAAACCATCCAGTAAAAATACATGCACTTGTCTTTGCAGTTTGAAAGTGGATAGGCCTTTTTGTCTGGCTAAATACTGTGAGAATACAGGCTGCTGGTTTTTCTTTGATCAGGTTTCAGCTAACATTTAGGTGCTCTTTGATCACCGTCGGTACGCATTTCTCTCTCTGAACACATCATTTCCTCAGAAGAGCTGGCTCACCACAACTCAAAATAAGATTTGAAGGAATGAAACGAAAATGTTGACATTTCCTCACAGTTGCATCAGTTAAGACGAGGCAATTAGGTTAAGCCAACATAATGTTTTTGGGTATTTCAGGTTAGCGTTTTTTTTGTTTTTTTTTTAAAATCACATACAACCTGGCACACACATAAACTCAGCTCAACTACAACGCATTTCAGTGGGAAGAAACTGGAGTGTTTGGAAAGAACATGCAGAAAAGACCCCAGACTGAATTCAAATATCCGTCACGCTTCATTTGACGGTGAAAATGATTTGTTCTTTTCCAATTATGTGGTACTTTGTACTGGTTGTGGAAAATGTCAAAAAAAACCATCAAGCGGTACTAAATGGTCTCGTGTCAGACAATTCACAGTAGTAAGATCAGATTTTTGAGAAGTGGACGTCCATTAGGAGCTCTTGATCAGCACATGTCTTTGCTGTTATGGCCATTTTAATCAAACAAAAATCAGTTTTCAGCATATATCTATAGATTCTAATAGAAATCAGGTGTAATCCCTCAACAGAAAACCTCCTTAAAATTTTTTTTTTTACTCCTTCAGATTAAAGTTGTTGTATTTTTAGCAAACCTCTGCTAAATTTAACCATTTTAAGATAAAGGAACAGCTGAAATACGGCAATTGTGATTAAGCATGCATGTCATTATCAGCATGGCATCGGCCGATATAAGCTGTAAAATTTAATATTGGACATCAGACATTCCGTCAAAATAACTCACCAGAATAAAATGTGTTATTTTTGTATGACAAGTCAGTGACATTGATGCCTGCAGCACAGCACAACATCAAATTTGCACTGTTTGAGGGTTGTCATTGCCTTAGAGAGACCGGATGTCATGAATAAATTTGACATTAGACGTAATGCAAGTTAAAAGTGTTACATAATTTTCAGCCTCCTTTTTAGCATTTGCATTCAGTAGCACGCTAAATTAGTAAAGATAATGCAGCATTTTAATTCCACAGTAAGCCAAATAGTTTCAGTAAATAGGTATAGGACATTAATATCTGTATTGGTATCGGTTATCGGACCAGATGAGTTTTAGTGAATCGGCATATCGGATATCGACCAAAAATCTAATATTGTGCGTCCCTAATTGCGATGCTTCTGGGATTTGATGACTTCTTTGGTAAAGTTTTTTTAGTACATCCAAACTCTTCAACATAATGTGCCGATAGCTTTAAAAGGTCAAATTACGCCTAGTTTGGTCAATTCCCTGATGTATTTTTCAGTTAATGCATTGATTGCTTAATGAAAGCCAAAGTTAAAATCAGATGAACAACTCTAGTAATGCCATACACTAAAATACCCTGACTAGATATATATGCAAATGTTAAAAGTTAGAAAGCTGCTGACAAACTGCCGTGCCTCGCTGCATCGAATTTGAATTCGAGCCAAGCTGCGGGGGTTGATGTATTCACTTGAGCTGATGATTAAAGAGGGTTTAAAACCCTTTCTTGGGGAGCTCGTTTGTGTATGTGTGTCACTGAAAGGCAGGGTGGGATGTGGAAGTAAAAAAAAAGAGGAAAAAAAGAAAAAGAAACATTGCAGCATCTGTGCCTGCAAGTGTTTGGCTTCATGTTAACTTTTGACCACTCGCCTCAGGAGCAGCATGCTCAGAAGTGTCTTCCAGGTCTGCAGCAAGCAGAAACAATCAAGGTACACAAGGGCCAAATCCCGCTAGGACGCTGTAATCTTCTCAGTTTTTATTAAAGAGTGACATTTTTCAGTTTGGATTCATAAAAAAAATAAAATAAAATAATACAATCCTGTGATTTTTTTTAAAAGGCTTCTTTTTTTTGCACTAGAAGTGATTGGGAGCAGAACTCCTATTCCCCTTGTCACATATAGAAGGACCGGCGGTCAGACCTGTAGTAATCTCAATTTTTCTTCCCCAAACCCCCCGCCTCCCTCTCCCCACTACCTCTTTCATAGACAAAGTTGAGGGTTTATTAGAGTTGGTGGCCTGTGATTATGTTTTAATGAGAGAATGACTGTGGAGAGCAGATAAGGCACCCGGTTCAGCCTGAGAGGTCCTCAGTGGGATTAGAATAATCGTCAAAAAAAACGCCATGTCCTTAAAAAAAAAGGGAAAAAAACTTAACCACAATGGAATAAGACTGCCCCTGTTTCCCCCCCCACTCCTCCACCTATTCATCCCTCCATCCACCGCTCTCCCCGACTTTTACACGCCCGTCGGTTAATTGACATTCCTGTGTGTGACGGTCCAGCGCTGGCATTGGAACGTGACATTTCCTCCTCTCGTCGCCGCCTGCGCCAAGGCAAATGTGCGTTTTTGCAGATCAGAGAGTCGCAGTGAGAAAACGTGGGTTAGTGTGGAGAGAAGATGCGAGAGATGTGAGAGAGTGAGGGGGCATAAATGGAGACAGAGTGAGAAAGAGGCACTGGAGTAGATGCTAAGTCATGATAATGAGGAAGCCTGCAGATACACGCTGCGTCACTTGTCGTTGCAGTTCTTTTTCTCTCTGTGCAAACTTTGTGTTTTTCTTCCAAGAAATTTTGTTATGGAGGCCAAACATTTTACTCCATGCAGTACATTGTTTTGCCGGTCATGCTGTGTCATCTAAATAATTGCCACTCAACTATTTAGATGACTTAGTTGTAACATTAACAAATACTTTGTAACATAAAGGTAGCCCACCAGTAATCATGACAGACTAGCTTGAAATACAAATGATTTTTATTCATGTATATTTCATACTTCAACCTCAACAATCCCTTACAAAGAGGTTTAATTTTTTTGTGTGTGTGTGTGGAGGATAACTAGTCAATCCTAAGATATAGCGGTCAATACTACAGCAGGCAAAAGTTGATTTCTTGTTTGAGAGCAGGTGAGCAAGCCAGGTTTAGAGCATCACCCTGTACACTGCCATCTACTGGTATGTCAGTGCAAATAATTAAAAAACAATCCTTTAAATCCAAATGGCCCACAGACATTGTTTTTGCAAGTCATAGTTAGGTTTCATTCTCAAGTCTTTCCTCCCAAGTATCTGGTCGAGACCCAGGTAAAGGCATGAAAGGGCAAAGTTGAGTCCAAAGTCAAGACACGCAAGCCTCAAATGTAGGCAAGCGATAGATGTCGCGTCATAAGCAAATGACCAAATTTGTAGTTTAAATATGTAAATAAATCAGAGTCAGAGAATTTCGAGATTTTAATTGATTTTAAATGGTTTTGTTTGATAGAACAAGAGGATGCAAAATTACGTGGAAATGAGGACTGATCTTGATTTTTGCAGTAAATGTAAACAGAAATAACAATAAAGAAGCATCAGATAAATTTAGAATATAATGAGCAAACTGTAAAATAACAGAATTTTTATATTAGTACAAATAGGTTCTTATTTATTACTAAATGACCACCATTATATTTTAACTCACAATAAGCTGTTCAAATTTACTGATTTTATAAATGACAATACCACAGTGAGTTGATGCATTAGTATTTTTTTTTACAGTAAACACCTACATTTACTTTGAGCACATATGTATTTATTTCATGTAATACATAATACACTTAAGGAGTAAGATGCTAAGTACAGCTTTTTGAGAAGTTGCTTATTTGAAGACAAAACAGATGGAGCGGCGACATTAAGCATCTGGAGCATTGTTATTGACCTCCCAATAAATCTAAGTCCAATATTTACCTGCCCTTCTGCTCAGCCTGTGATCTTAATGAAATCGGAGAGGCTTTTCTTACATTTTTAGACTGCGAGGTCATCGCTGCGTTGCGATTCCAGTGGAGAAAACGTGTTTGTTGCGAGCCCCCGTCAAAGCGGCGGCGGCGGCGGCTGAAACATTGGGGTTCCGTGGAGGACGGCGTGTAGCTTTCATTCTAATTATCAAACTGGAGAGAACCGAAGCGTGATAAGGTGACAAACCCCCTGCAGGGATGGGGAATGTGAACTCTGCTCAACTGGAACTCGCCCTTATTTACTTCTCTTTAAATGCTTTTTAAATCGCACCAGCTAATCTGAAAGGCTTTACCAGTGTTGATATATGTGTACACACTGTGTGACAGAGAGCGGAGGCAGGGGAGAAACAGAGAAAGAGAGAGAGAGAGAGGTGGTGTTGGTTTTAAGGCCTCTCTCTACAGGGAGAGGGGATTATGTTTCTCTGCTGTCATGTGTTCTGACATTCAGAATGTTATTAAACTTCAATAGGCTGAGCTCAGGGTTCACTGATTACTCTTACTGGGGCTGAATCCATTATTCAAGGTTTACTTCACCGCCTGTGTTCACCAAAAATCACGATCACACCTGCACACTTCAAGAGCGGACGCATATCCACTCCTGCAGCCGCGCATACGTGCGTACATCGCATTCACTTGAGCGAATGCACTGGAACAAAACCTGCCCTTCGTAATGAAGCGCCTTTTAGGTCGAGTAAGAGTTTTTCTAATCATTCTAAATGCGTATTTGGCCAGCGGGAATGAGCGGGGTGACACGTAGAGTTAGTCTTGTGCCTTTCAAGCGAACCTTTGACATTGAGAATCAAAGGAGAAAGAGATTGCCCACTGCTTCCAGCTGCTACGCACCACACCGGCTGCTACAATGAAAAATGTATCCCATTTCAAAGAACAGTTGAAAAGCACTAGAAGTATTACTTTGCAGAAAAGGGAATTTTAGACTATTGAGTGAAATATTTCATTAAAACGGCTTGGTGTTTTCCCCCGTTGCTCAGTTTTAACCCCAACTACCAAGCCGATGGGCTTGGATTAAGCTAGGTTTCACAAGGGAGGCTTCAGAACTTTGATCACCGGGGGAAGTAGCCCTGCTGCAGAGTCTGCTCATCTGTCATTCTGTCTGAGGCGATGTGGGGGGCCATACATCTCTCCTTTCACCCCCTCGCTTCAGCTGCCCAGCAACCCTCCTTGTCCAACTCCTGTTTACCACCTCCATCCATCTTCACCAAAAGACGGTTGCTGCCTTCGCCCACAGGGACGGACGGTTAGGAAACAAAGGACGAGAGATGAGTCTCGGGGCCTTCGGGTTCCCTCAAACCTCAGAAGGGCCTGGCAGCGGCAGCCTCATCTCCGTTCCCTAAACATCGAGCGAAGCACATCTCTCACAAAAGGGCTGGTGAATCTCGATAGCGTTGGACTAATGGGCTCTGAATCATGATTTACAGTCCCTTTCAGCCCAGGCCCAGAGTGACCCTCAACACCACAGAGACGTGCAGGGAACAATAAAGCAGCAGCTGAATCATAACTCATTATAACTTCATACGTTTTCATTTACAGAGCATTATAACTGCATTACCCCTCGTAAATCACAAGCTAATGGGATAAGTGAAGGCTTAAAATGTGAGCCTTGATTTGTCTACTGACCACTGGAGTAGTTAAAGAATATTTAACACTGTCCCCTCCTCTGCAGTTTCTGTCTCTGTCGGGACAATGAGCTCAGAATTGACTTTGTTTGTTGTTAACGTGCTGGCTTTGAAGGGAAGCCTAGCTCTCCAAATAATGGATGTGCGATGACAATGTTTGGGGCTTTGCAGGCACCATCTGTCATCAGGCCTGAAATATATAAATTGGAGTTTTTCTTAGCCAGCATGAACTTCAGTGGTGTTGCAAACCCAACCGATTTATAGATGTCTTCATGAAATCGTCTTTTGCAATGTCCACTTTTCAGTCATGTTCACACTGTGTTTTACACAAATGGCATGTCTGTTCAGTAAAATTTCACATGAGGAATTTTTTAGGAAAACAAAAAGCCTTTCAAACGTTGAAACCTATACTAAAGTAGAAAAGTGCAGGATGGGTCTGCTGTCGGTTTATACAGACTTAGCACTACTTTTTGAATGACATTTTTTGCCACAAATAACATTTTAATGGATAACTATGTATAAAGTGGCTAAGCTGCTAAGAATAAGCGGATTTTGATATGATCAGAACTCTGTGCCCAACGCAGTAGTGCTTATTTTATAATAGGAGTTTGTGCAAACTTCACTTTACAAGATCTTTCAACACTGAAATGCCACAATGTTTCCCTCCAAAAGAAAGTATGTCTCGCAAAACGCCTTTTCTATTTGCTGAAACAATTTAAGTGACTGCTATGAGCTGCGAAAATTAAGGTAAGTGTTTTAGGCTTGACATCTTAATCTCTTGTTGGGGGTCAACTGCACAAAGCTGCTCCCTGGATTTGCCGGCAGCACTTGGTCTACCGCTCATAAATTGTTAGCGTGGAAGCATTATGGGTTCCTAACAGGACAAAAATGTGAGGAGTTTCAAACAAGAAACATCAACCACAGTGAGAAAATGTTGGCCACTAATTGGTAGCATCTCTGCTAATGCTTCTCATAAACCCAATAAGGTTGGAGAGTATCACTCACCGACTGATGACTGAACCTTTAACCTGATAACTTATTTCAACTTTTCACGACATGTGCGTTTAACAACGTGCGTTTAACAGGAAATAGAAAATAGACATCCCGTGTCCACACTGTGATATGTGTGATCAAGGGAGCACTAAGACTACCCCGAGGCAATTTTTGTTTCTTGACAATGTGTCAGATGCCTTCCTTAGATTTCATGCTGCCATGCGTGTCAGTCAGTCAGGCTGCAACAACCGGCCTGAGGGTGGGATGGATGAGAGACAAGAGATGCTGCATGCCATAAGAGGGATTTAGTCTTGCAGCATCTTTGGAAACGCAGCATGTGTTCCTGCGCCCTATGCCAGTGTCTGCCTTTCAGGAGCTCTTTATGTGAGCAGAAGATGACTCCCACGCGCACAAATAGCTGCAGACACCACCTGCAGTAGCTGGTGGGAGTCGGCGTGGAGAAACAATGGGTAACTACGCGAGGGAACAAAAAAAAAAAAAACTTAAAGAAGAGATGCAGGTGAATTACAAGTGAGCTGACACAGAAATAATGAGGAAGCGTTGACGTCAGGGAAGCCGCGTGTGAGGGACACTGGCCTTTTATCAGAGATTAAAGCAGTTAATTCAAGCTGTTCGAAAGAGGAAATAAGCTTTTCCTCCCTGATGGCTGTGAGACTTTACTCTATCTCATCAACACAAGCTGACAGCAGCTTCTTCACTGCTATTGATTTTCTTTCCTTCTCATTTTGGGGAAACATGCGTTACATGCCAGGTGGATATGCTTCGTTGGAGCTGGATTACCCCATCTCATAACAACATCACTTAAATACAAAGGAAGAGGATGATTGACTTTAGGAATAGAGCTGATTTTTTTTTGAAAAAAAAAGAGCACTCTTTTTCTCCACTCAAACATAGTTTTTGACTTTAAAAGATGACCTCATTGACAAATATTCTCAAATAGCCATAATCCTAATACCCTAACCAATAAAGAACATAAAAAGAAATCTGCAAATGGGCAGCTTTGGGAATTGCTAATATTTAGTTTGACTCCTTCTCCAAACACAGATAAATTGAACAAACCACAATAACAAATAATCCCTTTGAAAGCTCGTTTGAGAAAACTGGTTTGTCTATAGCAGCATATTATATGTGACCGAACTATGTTGACAGCATGTGTGGGTGTGCAGACATATCACCCTCTCTAGGTGTCCTGGAAACTGGCCTCACTGTTATTCAACTGTCCTTATTAGAGAAAATGTGAATATGTTTATTAGCCTGTGCATGTAGATAATGTATGTATCTGTGGACACTGTCGCTGCTGGGTCATTTCTCTTCAACAAACCTTTAATGAGGGACTGCGCGTGCCTGAATTCACTTGTAATGACTTCTGAGACCAGAGTGAAAACACTCTTCATGTATTTTTCATTTCATTGCTCCTACATTCTAAACAGTCTTTGGTTATTATTTGCTTTACAAAAATACACAACCTTTGCTGAGGTACTCATTAGTTAGCTACACCTAAAGCAGGTACAGGTAGAAGATATTTGGAAAGTTCCTGCCTGATGGAAACCAGAGTAAAACCCTCACAATGACTGAACCAGTTGTGAGTATTTCTATACAGTCGAACTCTTGTATTTGTGGAGTTAGGGACCACAACCATTTACAAATATGTGTAAATACTTGAGATCATTGCTAAATGCTTATTTTAATAATTCAACACCAAACATACCTTAATATGCGCTAAGACGCTCAGTGGAAACCATCTTGGCAAAGCTAACGTCAATGATGTGTCTTATCGCTACTCTTGTTGGTACAGCCAATCAGTGCCACGGAAAATAAATGGTGTTCCTGGATTGGCTGCTTTGCAAACGCCAAACAATAGCATGTCAAAAAGCGTCGGTATCCCGGTTTCCCAAGTTTCATTTTCTTTAGCAAAAAAAAAAGTGCTCCATGAAAAATCAACAGACAAAATTTTCAGAAAATAACTTGCTTTAGTGTTTCACAATAAAATCCACAAGTGGATGAATCTGTGAACACTTAACCCCCGAATAGGAGGGGGTCAACGTTGTTTCTGAACTGCACTTTGTGTACATGCTACGCACAGGAAGTTGTGTGTACGTATTAACAATTCTTCCAATAAGGTTACGAAAACAGAAAAGTAAAAAATGTCCAGCGCAGCAGCCCCATTAATAGGTAAACGTGGTGCTTGGAAAAGTGTGAATGAGGGACAGAAAGAGGGACATGTTAATTATACAGTAGACCTCAGGCTGTCAGAATGAAGAAGCTGATGTCACTAATCACAGAGCGGGGTGACACAGCATGACATCCCGCTATCTCCAATGTAGCACACATGCGCGCGCGCACAGTTGCATACGGTGATAAGCAACGCGCCTCACTGTGACACTTTCTATATTTGTGTCCTCATTATAATAATAATCATAAATCCTGCTTCTGGGCTGAACAATGATATGAGAGAGAACTGTTGCATGAAATGTTTCTTCCAGGTAATGAAAGCTATTTTTTTTTTGTTTTGTTTTTTTGTGGGGTTTTTTCCCCAACTTTTGAGCTCATGGGGGATTTGGATGCATGAACGTACACTGAGAAATGGATGGGGAGGCAGACTTTATTTTTAATCATCAAACAATGAGGATTTGTTGTTTTGCAGCAAGCGCTTTACTCTCTCTTGCTGCACACGACTTCGGTTTGGAACCACAGAGCTGCACTGGATTGATGTTCGAGTACAACAGTGGAATGAATATTTTGAGCAGGCTGACGATGTGTTGAATTTTCAAAAGGGTGGTTTTTGATGAATGGCGACAGGTGTTGACATGCGTAGAATTGGTCAAGGTGAAATGCCTGTGATGCTCCTTTTGTTATTGGCTTTAATCTCCACGAATGTGTACAAGAAATTTGGGAATTTGAAATAAATTCAGGAGATGCCTGGATAGCAATATAAAAACACGTTGCTCGCACATTGTCTCTGCATCAGAAAAGTTTTCAAACCAATGTCTGTGATCAAAAAGAGCCATCTGTGAACTCATGTCACGCTGAAGGGAAGCTTGGAAATCCCAATTCATCCTGTAACTTCTGCTGGTGTCATTAAGACTCAACTTATCTGTGTTTGAGAAATTCTGCTACGTTTGTGCTGAATTATCTTTTTATGAATGAATACTAGAGAAGACAATTTTGCTGGTGTAATTTTGACCGGATAAAATGTTCATGAGGAAAACAAGGCCGGGGTTTGATGCAGGAAAAGTGTGGCATGTTTATTCAGACTTCCTAAATCAACACACACGCAGTTGAGAACACCTTTGTTGTCATGACAGTTACGAGTCTTGTGGGCTAACTTTTTAGCAGCTTTTCCCTCAGTAAGATTCAGGTTTGGATTTTGACTTTCGGTCATTTCAACGCATGACTTCGCTTTGATCTAAACTACCGTTGCATGTTTGCACTCCGACTTCAGAAGTGTTTCCTCCACTGCTGACCTGTGCTTATCGCCGTCCAGCTTCCCTGTCTCTGCTGAAGAAAGTAACCTTCACAGTGCCACTTAAAATGATCAGTTTTTTTCTGATTTTACTTCTTATAGGTATGTGTTTGAGTAAAGTGAACATTGTTCTTTTATTCTATGAACTACTGACAACACGTCTCTCAAATTCCAAGCAAAAATTGCAGAAAATGAAAAATGGTCAAACTACCAAAACAGACGCGGTGCTTTCAGACCTCAAATAATGCAAAGAAAACAAGTAAATATCTATTTAGAAACAACAACACTAATGTTTTAACTCAGGAAGAGTTCAGAAATCAGCATTTGGTGGAATGACTATGAGGTTTTCAATGGGGTTCAGTGCAGTTGGTCTCGTAGGTGTATTCACACCAGCCCTGTTTAGTCCACTTTAATCAGACTCTAATTCGGTTGAAAGGCAGTGTGAATGCAAGCGGATCAGAGACTGTTCAAAAGCATAAGCTAACTGCAGCGCAGGACATTCTGGTCAGTATATATCCCAACTCTCTACTTTGCGGGTTAAAGGAGATGTTGTGATTTTTTCTTTCCAGAGCCGTATGTTCACAATTTGAAATGGTTTAAATTTATTTGGATCCTGCCAAAGTAAATGTTATTTTCTAGGACTTGGATGTGGAGCATCAAGTCAACAGAAACAGACTCTATCTAATTATCTGGCAGTTCATGTCAAGCCATTGATTCAAATTGTTTTTTGGATCACTGCTCGCAACATGGAAAGTCAAATTTCATTTGCTCAAGCCTCACTCGGTATGTGTCATCACTAAGTAAGTAAACAGCTGGACAAACATCTGTAGTTATTCCTTTATTCAGTTACAAAAGCATGACTTTGTTCCAGGACACTTTGGTTAGAAAAAATGTTTATTTCTCAAAAATCTGACCCATGATAGTCCTATTCTCTTATACATATATTTGAAACTATTTACCAAGTTATTCACCACTGTTTTAAATAAGCTCAGTGAAAACTTTTCAAAGTTGAAAAACAAAACAAAGCGAAAAAAATAAAAATAACTAAAAAAACTAAAATGATTCCATGTCTGGTGAACAAACTGTAGATTCCAGTAGTAAAATACTGTAAAAATGACTAAAACAAACACAAAAAGAAATAAATAAATATCCACATCATTACATTTAAAGCACTTATAATACCATCAGGAAGTGCCTTTTTGAAAACAAAAAAATCAAAATCAACCAGAAACGTGGATTTAAACATCATTAGCATCTACAGATTATTCAACAGCAGTATGTGTGTGATTTTTATTTTTTTTATACTTTTCAAAGTGTATCCCAACGTCTTTACAGTAAAAACACAGAGTCTGTTTTTGATCATTTGTTTCATTTTTTTTCTTCTTTTTTAGAAATCTTTTCTTTATGGTTTATAAAACATATTGCCTCTTCTGAAGAGAGCTGTGCTGTGTACTATTAACAACCTAAAAATGAAAAGAAGACAGACGAAGGAGGAAAGAAAAAAGGTACTCGCACTGCTGTAAACTAATCCTGGCACGCTGACGTATGACTTCAGAGAGAACAAACATTTTTCACTAGTAAAGAGAAAAATCCTTTTATATACAGAACACTAGGAGATATGTATGACTTGGGTAAACTCCGACTGCCCAGTTATCTAACCCAGAGTAAGTCATACATTAGATTTTGGTACCATTTTTATTTTCCTATTTTTTTTCAGCAAAAACTGTGAAAATGAAACGCACTCACTCACACTCACACTAAAGGAGCGCTGCCATCATACAGGTGCCTGGCCTTTGAAATGAGAGGTCAATTCGAATGTGCGGTTCATAAACTAAGGCTCACCTGGGGTTTCCAGCAGCAGAAAAACTCCCATTCCAAGTAACCTTTCAGTCACCTCAGAGGAATAGAAATCACACATTTCTCACTTTTAAGCTCATAGACACCAAGTCTGAGTGATGATGGCGCAATTTAATCGATCTATTGTCCCCGCATTTGCTTCTTTAAGAATTTCCTCGTACTTTTTTAATATCTAAATACGGTGCAGATAAGTAAAGTTGCAGCAAGCTGAACAGAGAAAAAAAAAGAACAAAAGAAGATGGATGTAAATGCAGAGATAAAGCTCATATTATTATTATTATTATTATTCCCCCAGCTTTTGTGTAAAGTGTGTTGTGAAGAGAAACTTATTTGTAGTCTTACTTTTTTGATAAAAGTAAACTTTTAAAGGATTTTGAAGTGAGTATATTTATAAGCTATGATTAGCGTCCTTGCTTAGAAGTCTACCCAAGCAGATGGCCAACCTAACTAACTAGCTAACTTCAACTTTTTGCATTGGTATCACTCTATAGCAGAACTGTAATAATTAAAATGTTAGCAGAAGTAGAAATTGTTGCTCTGTGCTCTTAAATAATCTTACATTGTCCAATATCTTATCAATGGCAGCACTGAGTGAAATAATCTCATTTAAGATCCCCAAATATTTGATTTTGGTCCAAAAACAAATATTTGTACAAAAATATCACTTGGACAAAGCTTGCTTTTTCAAGTGGATTCTCATCATTATTTATGAGCAGGAAGTAAACCTAATGAGGCATAAAAATGCTATGTTACATACAGAGATTTACCTGGGAGACCGTGGCTGGGGCATCGTTGTAATTTATGAGCTTGTACTTCAGCAAATGTTAAGACACGCTTGCACCATGAGAGGATGAATATGGGGAAATTCATCAAAACTTGCAACTTGCAAAAAAAACAACCATCGCTGCCCTTTATATTTAAAGACATATTTATGAAAGCTGTATCCATGTCTGTTTTTAAAATTTGACTGACAGTGATCTAAAGGGAGACGGCTCAACAACTGTCAGCGCATTTCAGATGAGATGCTGCCCCAAGAAAAGCTGTGATCACACCTTCTACTCTGCCCACTGCCAATAATAGAAAAAAAAAAGTGCAGACATCTAAAATGATCAGATCATTCAAGCACAGCTAGCAAAACATAATCCTCATTAATATCTGACTTTTTCTCGAGTGCTCAGTGTGAGCAAAAGAGAATGTTATTAAACCGTTGCTTCTGTATTGAGCACTCGATGCAAAAAACTACTTAAAAAGATTCAGTCCACACAAAGTGACCAAACTCAAGCGTTGGAAGTTGAATTTCGAATTAGGTTTTCGGTAGCTGTAATCCGTACTCATAAAAACTAACAGAAACCCTTGAAATATATCATTCTGCATGTAGACACGCTGAATTCAAACTGTTGAACCGAATTTGTGAAGTGCAACAATTTTGGCCTGATTTTACGATTTTGAAACCATAAAGCCCAGAGGAAAACCAGGCGGTGATACAAACACGAAGTGGTCTGCACAGCTGAGAACAGAATGAGAGAATTTCAGATTGGTACGATATGTATCGATAATTTAACATTGAGTGTGTAAACTAAACCAACAAGTGCAAAAATACATAACAAGGACTCAAGGTTCAAAGTATTGATTTTCCTGTACCTTCCCCAGCCTCAGATGCCTCTGTTAACACTGCCATCCTCTAACTTAGATCCATGTTTCTTTTCTCCACAGTGATTCCAAAATGCTTTACCTCTCCCCCCATAGAAACACACTCAGTCAGTCAGTCAGTCAGTCATTCAAACTGTGTCAGTTCCGCCTCTTTCCACTATTAGCCACCGACAGCAAGACAGATGAGGCCAACCTTCCTTTTATAGGCCACTCACAATCTGTAGGGGATATGCCCGTCTCAATAAACTGTGCATGCTGCCAATTTCATTAAAACTGCAGTCAGATGAAAATACACTGGGAGTGGCTGAACAATGAGGCCACAATAATACGAGGAAGATGTTCTCAGTCCGCTTTATACAGGAGATGCTATGAATTTTACAACAGTAGAATACAGTGTAAGGTCCCTCTGTGCTAGACGTAGCCGAAAACACATTTTTTCTCTTCAAACTACGCCCAAACTACGACCAAGAAGCAACAGGAGTGGAGTTTACAGTGCCTTGCGAAAGTATTCACCACTCTTGGCATTTTTTGTGTGTTTTGTTACCATACAACCTGTATTTAAATGTTTTATGTTAATTTTAAAACAGATTTTTAAAATAAAACCGATAATTGGCTTGTGCACGTCTATTCACTCCTTTTGCTATGAAGCCTCTAAAAGGTGCAACCAATTCAGAAGTTACATTCATAATGAATTTAAGTCTGACCGCCACCAATAGGCAAGGTGGGTGAAGTGTCTTGCCCAAGGACACAAAAACTGAGGCAATCAGAGCACAGATTCGGACCTGCAACTCACAGATTACAAGATGAACTCTTCCCACTGCCCCCGTTTTAAGTTCGCCAAAAGGCATGAGGGAGACTCCCCGACTGTATGGAAGAAGGTGCTTTGGTCAGATGAGACCAAAATTAAACTTTTCAGTCACCAAGGAAACCACTATCTCTTTGGGTTCACCTCCCAACAGGACAGTGACCCAAAGCAACCACTAAAGCAACAGTAGTACGATTTAAGAGGAAACATGTAAATGTATTGGAATGGCCTAGTCAAAGCCTCAACCTAAATCCAATTGAGAATTATCTAAGTTGAAGGAGCTGGAGCAAATGTGCCTTAAGGGATGGGCAAAAATCCCAGTGGGAAGATGTTCAAAGTTGTAGGCATGCCATGTAAACAAAATGATGAATTCCTTAAAATAATCCATTTTAATTCCAGGTTGTGAGGTAGGAAAACACAAAAATTGTCAAGGGGGTGGGGGTGAATACTTTCGCCTGACTTTGCGTCTGTGTGCATTTGGGGCAAATGATCATACGGTAGCAAGACAAGGCAAGAGGAGTGAAATGAGGTGTAGCAGCAACGCTTGTTCAATGTAGCAAGGTCAACTGCTGAGTCCCTCAACAGATCTTCACTGGGCCAGAACTCGGACCTTCTCCATCAAGGCTCTATGCTATCACAACAGTGTAAACCATAACACTTTATCATAAAAACTGCTTAACAAAGCAATCTGCTCTTCAAAAATGGAGTGTTTGTGAAAAAGGGAGTGAACGGGAAGGGCAAATGTCCCCAAAAACAATATCAGAGCAGTCACAAGTGTTCGTCCCCTCCTGCGTCCGATCCGTGCAAAGACGCATCCCGCCGGCCGGTCGGAAAGCATCCGGCCAGCAGTGGAGGTGAGAGTATTGCACACGCAGATGAAGGTCAACAGCTCCATCAAAATGGCACAGCGCAGTCGTCACACCGAAGAATAAGTTCTTTTTTTTTTTAATTTCCACACAGATGAACACTGTAAAAAATGTCAAAATCACGCTCCGTTGACGTTTTTTTTTTTTTTTTTATTGCAGCACATTTCTTTCTTTCTTTTTTTTTTTTTTTTAACATCCATTTATTAAAAAAATGTGGAGTTGCTGTTCATAGTTTATTTGGGAGCGGTTTGGAGAGTGCATTTTGGCAGTAAGTTCAAGTCTTAATTTATTTTTTCTTCTTTTTTTAAGTCAAGCACATTGACAGCCAGGAGAATAGGTTGGTCTAAAACCAGACGGCCATGATTTTTAGTGCTCCCGTTCTGCCCCCCCACCCCCCTGACCCTGACGGTCCCGTCGATCCCAGCGGGACGAGATGGTGATCACATGCCGGAGGTTCCCAGTCCCATGCTGGCGGTGTGGCTCATACAGGGCAGCGTCTGAACCGTCTTGGGGAAGTCGTGGGTGAGGATTCGTCCGTTCTCTCCTCCGCTCCCGTTACCACTCATCCTGGTCAAGGTGGAGCAGCGCATGGCATCGTTGATGGACTGCTGCCGGAAACAAACAGGTTAGGCTGAACATTCTGACAGGAGTTTAGACTTTAAAGGTTTGTATTAGATGTTGGCATGGGCCGGTTTCAGATATCAAGGTAAAAAAAAGGTTACAATGACATTAAAAGTCCCCAAATCACATTAAAAGTCCCGACACCCTTGTCTTCAGTCTTTGCCTACAAATACATCCAGCGAAAATCAATGGAACGAAGGCTTAAATAACTCAATTGAAGTTATAATTTATAAGATGATTGTTGCTTTTCTGATCTTTTTGTACAGTTTTGTTTAAAACTCTTGTAGGAAACCGTGATATGTTAACTGATACCGACCCATGCCGAACTCTCTTAACTAAACAGAGAAAGCTAGAGCAGTTGTTCAAGCTTGCAACACATAGATTATAAGCTACATTAATATGAGAATGCTATGCAAGGTTTTAGCCTTTGCTACATCCATCCATTCAATCAACACTGTCTTCTTCGTGTTACGATCTCAATGTGGTGCTTGCTCGTCAAGGTATGAAAAGAAAAAAGAGTGATCTCATCCTACTTTTGTCTCTGTTTACTGGGATCTGAGGAATCTTTGCGGGTTATAATTCTCGGTGCAGGTCGTTGTGCCTCACCTAATTTGTAAAAGGAGGAGCAGAGCAAAGTGTGGGCTGTAAGAGGGTTGCTGAGGCTTCGCTTATTGCTTTAATAGCTTCATTCTCCAATCCAGCGTAATAAAAGCCACAAGGCTCAAAAGCTGAACCTAATGATGTGTGAAGATTGCGCGCGCATCCATGTGTGTTTGTGTGCCCGCAGACGTGTGATTCATTGTCGTCATACGCTATTCTGTACCTGATTAAATTGGGCAAAGCAAGTGTGATCTTGTGCAACCTGTAAGTGCTGCACGGGGATTGGAGAGTCACACAGCCTCTAATTGGAACGGTGTTGTTGTTCCCTTCAAGGCAAACGGCCATGCAGGCGCCGCTGGACTAATAGGCTCCTCGCCACCCTCATCAGCATACTGATCAGGTGCCTCTTGGTGGCCTGATTAAAATGTAAGCGATTCATGTAGAAGATCCCCTCCTTGTCTCGGCCCTGCCATGAAGTTTTCTGTTTGCGTGAAGAGTATTTGAAGATGCCCTAAAGGACTTTGACTTTGGGCGAATAAGTCAAGCGTTTTGTTTCGTGTAAATTGATCCGTGAAGCAGGAGCGTCTTAACAGCTAAACATCTCACATCTTCCAGAGAAGTAAAATAAAACAAGCAGCAAGTCCTCAGTTTCACATCTCTGGACATTCAACAGTTTCAGTTTGACTTGTTTTCGGCTCAAGCAGTGATGGAAGACATGCGAGTCGCACCAGGACCACCTCATGGTATAAACATGTAAACGATGTTCACCACAATGGGCCCTGCGATTGCGAGACAGTCAGCAAGAAGAAGAAGAAGAAGAAGAAGGAGCGAGGGAGAGAATTGCTCAGAGCGACAGAAGTGGATAGATGTACCACTGTGATTTAAATTGCCTTTATACTTGTGCTGCAAGGGAAATTGGTGAAAAGTGTGTCAAAGATTATTGTACTAGTTCAGTGATGTGATTTAACAAGTGCCCTGCTAGGAAAGTTTTCTCAGTGAAGGAAAATAAAGAAAGAATAAAAGAGAAAATTGCATTTTCATATATAGAACAACAGAGCATAAATTTATTCAAAATATCTCATAGTGTTGAGCAAACATTTTAAAATATTTCAACCTAAACAAGACAGAATTGAAAGGTAAAAAACGAATCACAAAAAGTCTGGATTCTGTTGAGCAAAATAAGAAGAAATGACCTCTGACTTAGCTATTTTCCACATAACAAAACAGCTAATATATATATATATATATATATATATATATATATATATATATATATATATATATTTATTGCCAAAGATATAAGTCCAAAAGAGTGTGGTGCCATTTATATCTGATCAATAATACCGTGGAAAACTCATGAGTAATCTCTGATTTATTTATGAATTATTTACAATCTGTCAAAAAATATTTGTAGATTTTTTAGTCATTATCTAAAGTTATTCTGACTTTATAAAGTTTTTTTGTTTTGTTTTTTGGGTTAGGTTGTCTTTGCTGATAGTTTTAGTCCAGTACCTGGCCATGTATTATTTCTTTTTTAATTTGTTAGGTTTTTTTTGGGTTTTTTTAACATGTTTGTTTTATCAGTTACAAGTTCTGGACAAATTCAAATTCAGAAGTTCTTTATTGATCCCAGAGGGAAATGAAACATAGCTGTAACTCATATTAATTCAAATTCTTCAGCGTTATTGTAGACAGTGATGACTGTTGACAGGAAAGATCTCCTGTAGCAGTCCATATTGCAGCAAATCCGAGGAGGCCTCTGACTGAAAACACTGTTTGCACAAGACAGTCTCATGAAGAGGATAGCCGGGGTTGTGCTTAATCTTCTTTATTTTATATATTACTCATATTCAGTATAAAAAGGAAAAAATACAAGTAAAATATACTATAAAAGATTGCAAAAATATCCAGGAACATTAGACTTAAGACATGGAGAAATGTGTTTGCACAACACTATTCACAACTTCTTTAAATGAACAGGTCTCTGCTGTGGTGATTTGCTCTTATTTTTGATATCTAACCCTCTGTTTAAGGCTTATTATTGATCTTTCAGTTATTCATTTTATTATTCATATTAGTATCTTATCAAGTTCTTGTGTGTCCACTTTTCATCCCACCAAAATGAGAAGTTAATGTGAGAAACATGAATTTAAATGAGTTGGAACAACCCACATGCTAAAACCATGCGATTCCAATAGATTGCACCAAAAATGTTCTTTAAGATCCTGAAGAAAACAGGCATAAGGGCAATTTTGAAATCAAGTGATTATAAAAAAACAAAACACTGGAGTAGGTCAGTGACAAAGACTGAGCAAGGCAGCGGCAGAAGAAAAGAGAGGTACAGGAGAGCGTTGGCACTGCGGTGGAAGCCGTGAGTGGCCCTACTGTGGTCACGTTTAGATGGGCAGGACGGGGTGGAGGCAGACGCATCATCATCATCAGCAGCAGCATCATCATCATCATCATTATCATCATCATGGTTCGATCACAGCGTTTCCTACCCCATGGCTGTGCTCTGCCCTTATATCTTAACAGTGTTGTTGGCGTACAGGCCGTAGCTCTGCAGCTCTGTGTAGGGGGCGCTAGCACCACTTTCTAAGGCTGAGCAGTGAAAGGCCTGAGCGGCTGTGGCTGCAGCTGCTCGCGCGGTCGACACCTTCATTCGGCGCGACTCGGTCCGGGACTTGTAGCAGAACTCCACCAGTGCCACCAGCATGGCCAGGCCCAGGCCTCCGATCAGGATGTAGAAGACTCCTGCCACATTGCTGAGGCTCAGAGCACTTGTCTTGTCCTGGGGAAAGGAGGAGCAGGAAGAGGGGCCGGAGCCCAGAAGTGAGGAATAAAAGAAAAGTGGCAACAGAAGTGGAATACGACTTGACTTTACACTTATCTAACTGCAAGTTAGATAAGTGTAACACAAGCACAAACACAAGGGAGCAAACTCTGGCATAATACAGGATTACAGTGCCCTGCAAATGTACCCATCCCTTGGATTTTTGGGGGACATGCTGGACCTACACAAAGTAGTGCATAATACTTAAGTAGATCAAAAATGGGACTGGTTTATTAGTTTTATTACAAGCAAGATTTGAATGTGTGATCATTCTTCTGAGCTCACACTGAATTGATACTTGGTAGAATCACCTCCACTGCAATTACTCAGCCTTCTCCAACATTGACATCTTAAATGCTGCTTCTATGATGTCATGATGCAGTTAGTTTTCTGCCTGATTTAGTGCTTTACATGTAGGTCAATAAAAATTTAGTTTTTGTCTTGCATGACATGTCTTGTACCCTAGACATTTTTGAGAAACTGCTAAAGTTTTTTGGACTTGGATTGATTGGTTAGGGCTGAACAATATGGCTGAAAAACATATTATGATAAACATTTCATATCAGACAATATCGATATTTATTGCTTATTGACCGTTTTTATTTTGTTTGTTTTAAATATCTAAAACTGTCAAACTGTGGCATGACATTTCCCGTTTTATCCATAGTTTTTACTCCACATCATTGGTTTTGGTGGCAAAATTTGAAACGGCCATTGCAAAAGTTGCTCAACGGGTTGTTGCTAGGTAACCAAACAGTGAGTTAGTTGTTGCCACAAAACCTTACGTAGCTGGCTGAGAGAGGTTGAGCAGCTAAAGCCTTTCCTCCGCCTACATCTCCCAGAATGCTGTGTGGTTCTGTATCTGAGTTCAGTGAATAATATAATATATATAATAGGATGTTGAATATTCTATCAGATCTATTATCCATTGATCATGTGTGTATCGCAATATATATTGTTACTGATTTATTGTCCAGCCCTTATGACTGGGTATTGATTATTACCTAAACCTGCTTTAAGGTCCTTCAAACCTATATTACTGACTGGTCTGTTTCTGAGTCTTCATGAAGTTTTTGTTCACCAATGTTACCTAAGAAGCATCTGAGGATTTCACAGAACAGAAACATGGACTCTACTTACTAATTTTGTGATTTCTGAAGGCACCTGTGTTTTATTTAAGGATATTAGAATGCAGGTAATTACATTTCAAATCCATGTGTCATTTACACTTACGCACTATTTTGTGAAGGGATGTCACATAGGATTGCAATAAAACTCATCGAAATTTGTTATAATTTGACATATTGTCAAAAAAAAAGCAAACAAAAAAAACAAACGGGATATGAATACTTTCTCAAGGCACTGTAGCCAAAAGACATAATCAGACCCACACACACACGCACACACACACATGCACACACCATGGACTGAATAGGGAGGTACAGAGAAACAAATATAGCAGGATCAGACCCTTGTAGAGAAGCAATGTCAATAAAAACATGGCAGAGGCCTGTCTCACAATGTAGGTGCATATCCTGTTTTCATAGCTGTTTTCTGATCTTATAGAAAAAGCTAAAATTGAACTTGGTGACTAACAGGGCAGATGGAGTCTCTCTCCAGGCTTGCAGCTGAAAATACATCATTAGGCACCCTCTCAAAACAGTAGGCGGCAGAGAATCTTAGGGAAGCAAGAGAACGCTCCCTCGCTGTTTGGCGCTTTGCACCATCTATACCCATAAAAAAAGTTTTGCTGGAAATTATTTGCGGTCCAGCTAGTTTTCCCCTCGCAAAAACAGCAAAACCGCCATGTACATGCAAAAGCCGTGGATAAAATCTACTGCTGCCTGCTAATTGCGATGAAGGGTTTTCAGCGGCTGTTGACATCTATACTGGCTAATGCATCCCATCACCGCGGGAACGGAGAGTACAAGGGGAGCAGATAACACCCGAGTAATAAATATGACGTATCCCGTCTGAGTGGTGCAGTTGAGCAGATTTTAATTAAAAATAAAAGGAAGGATGTCATAAATCACCCAGCAAGGATTTATTCAACTTTAATTCTGGTCTTTTTTCTTTTTTTTTTTTTTTGTAGAGCTTATTTAGTCGCCCTTGTGAGTCTCCCGCATCTACATGAGCAGAAGCAAAACTTTTGAATCAGTTGGATGTATTGTTTAGTTTTACATAAATTTGCAAAGTTTATTTTGTAACAAAGATTGAATTCCCATAGAGGGGTCAGCTGTCTTTGCCAGGTTAATATGATGCAGAATCCAAATTACTTTATAGCGTCTAATATTCTAGCTAAGCTGCCATCTACCTTTGACTTTATGAGATGTAAATCTATCCTGAGAAGCAGCTTGTACTGTATTGTACTGCTAAATATTTGCAGTTTCATGCTTAACATTAAATGTAGTTGCTTGTAATTTTGTATTACTTTCGATTGTGCTATTGAAAGTGCCTGGATATTTGTTGTACGTAGCATCTTGGGGTCATCAAGTTTCCATTGAAGCCATTTATTTTACAGCTTTTTGCAGATATTTTCACCAAGGGCGCCAATAATAGTGGCCAGAGACAATGTGAGACAGGCCTCAAGTACCAAATAAAGACGACAAGACTAGCTGTGTGTTTTTATTACTACAAATGACAGTTTTTATAACACCTATATGTATGATAAATACTTGGCCACATCACCAGATTACCTCAACCTAAAAATTGTTTTGGAAACTTAATATAAAGGTAATTTGTACTACAGTATTCAATTCATGCTATAGTGTCATTTTAAACCATCTCAAATTTTTGGTTCAACATTGTTTTTTTGTTGTTTTTTTTTAACCAATCATCATAACACCTATAAATACACACATGTACATTTGTATTTGAGGCTAGAATCACGCATTCCATGATTCTCTGTCCTTTATTTGTGAAATTTCCTAAAGTGCAATACAATTTAAAGAACAAAAACTCAGTTTCATGTCTACATAGCTTGTATATTTTTCCTTTTTTTAATATTTGGTCACAATTTGTGTGACTGAAAGTCTCCCCTTCTAGGCAAATTTACTCTTTTCAGGCAGCCGGAAACTAAAAGCTTCCTCGAACTGCGCCTCTTTAGAATACAAATTCTGAGAAACATTTAAGAAGCGGTGCGTGTGTAAAAGCTTTTCCATTCACAGGATGAACAATTAAAAGAAACTAAAGAAGAATAAAAGACACTTATGAAAAGCTTTTACTTGTCTTTGGGTAAATAACTGCTTTTCCCATAACTGGATGGAAACTAGACGTATAAATGTTGCAAAGGTAAAAGCTTAAGCTATGTGGTGTGGGATTAGAAAAGACAGAATAGACATAAACAATGTAGGAAAATATCACGGTAGTTGCTTGTTTTATAGGAGAATTTTGCTTACAAAATACTCTAGTTAATGAAATTAGCTTTCCAGCAATTTCATACTAACCTAAGCTATTAAGCCACACTTTAAGGAGGGAAGTAAGTAAGTAAAGTGAGTAAGGTTTATTTATAAAGCACTTTGTGAAAAGACATATACAGTGCATGATTTTAAGGCGGAGATTCCTTTAGACATTCGTAAATGATCATAACATGTCTACTGTTCAGCTTATAAGTCGCTCAGTACATCAGCACTTTCCATCATGCTGAGGTGCTTTTAGAATCGGCAACTTTGTTAAACCAGGTCGTTAAGATTCATGTTTAGGAATGTGACAGGCATGACTGACGTGCCACAAACAAGAAAATGACAAATTTGACGGAGGGGAGAAACTGAAGGTTCATTCACCATACGTCTTTTAAGAAATGTTTTCACAACGCCACGGTTTTTAATTTCTTTTCAAATCGTTTGAGGCTTTTTGTCATAACTTACCTAAAAGAAAAGAAAGGTTTGTGCAAGCGTAATAGACACTTGGTGCTCAATTTAGTCTTTATAACAGACCACCTACTGGACATGTGTCTATATTGTAATAGGAACTTGTTTTATGTAAATAGCTACAATTATTTCCATAATGCCATCGCCCATGCAGAGAGCCCATTTGTGCTGCTGCATTTAGGGCATTACTGGATTTACCTCACATTGTAATATCTTCCCGAGAGACTTCACCCTTCTTCGCCACGAGGTTTAGCACCCCTGCACTAAGCTGTCAATCAGCATAAGGCAGCTAATTTTAACAGGATCAAAGATCCGCATGGAGGAACATATGGAAGGAAATCTGAATTAAAAAGCCACAGCTTTACTGTCAGGCAAAACTGCTTCTCGAGTCAGTCGATAATGCAGACTGCTAGCGCATGCAAGTCGAACGAAGCTCGGCGTTGCTGTGTGCACACTCTACGGTGAGAGAATTAGGGTAGGATTATTTCAAAGGCCAGAGTACAGAGATTACAACTCAATGAACTCAGCAAGTGGCCTGATGTTTTTATCTTATGTGCCTCTTTGTTTCCTTTTCATAAGAGACGTTCAGATTATTCTAATGCTGTTTTTGCTTGCATGCTTATGGATATAGAAGGCTGGGTGTGTTGTTTTCTACGGGTGGACTTTATGTGCATTGTAAATGTTGCTTATATTAATTTCCCAATCCTAAATAATCCACCTAATATCCAGGAGAGCACAAACATTAAATCCCTCAAAACACAAGCTTGTCACAAAGAATAAAAGGACACTGGAATGCCACAAGACTACTGTCCAAATGATAAAAAACAGATTTTTGAAAATAGCTAGCGAAAACATTTGAAAATGTTCAAGACTGCATCCTTTCTTAGACGTTTTAAGTCAAAGTAGCACTGCTAAATTTTAAAATAATCCCTTGCAACACGTACATTTGCTATCAAAGCAATATTTAGCATATGAAATTTTCAGCTAAGATGCAACAAAAAAGCAGCATAACACCGATTTTGCTGAGTTGACAGTGGTAATTTTGAAATCGACAGGAGGGGTGTGTCTAGGGGCACTTCCTGACAAATTAGCTGATTTGTGCTACAATGAAAACGACTCCAGGCATTAGACTAAACCAAACAATTACAACTTTTCCCCCCCTGACTTTAATTGTAGAAAAATGAAAGGATGGGCATGAACAGCTTGGATTTAGATAGTAGCTGTTAGTTTTTCACATTAGTTAAAAATATGAGCTGTGACAAATCTGGCCTCTCACACTTTAACTCAGAAATGAGAAAATAGTCTCAGTCTCATCACTCTCCTTCTGTAACACACCCATCCCTTCAGGCTCCAAAATCTACGTGCAGACGGCTCTAGATGTATGCAGCAAGAGGAACAGGAAGTCATGTATAAATGGTTGCAACTTCTTTAGCGTTTTCATAAACATAAAAAAAAGTTGAGAAACACCAAAAAAAATACAAATAAATAATTGCTGGCGACTGGAATCAATCAGGCATAAGGAGCTGAAATGGAAAATGTAATATGTAAATTGTAAAGATTTGTTGCACCACCGATTTGACTAAAAATGTACGTCTCTGCAGTAAAATTGTTTTTATACGTTTTTATTAGGGGTGCAATTAAGAGTGGAAGTCACTGTATACATCACACATACTTTATAGCACTTGGGTGCTTTTTCTGCAGAATCAAAGTTTGCGCTATAGCTGAAATATTTCGAGCCACAAAAGCGGTGACCTTCTGAAAGTGTGTTGAAAAATTAAATGCAAGCCACATGTGACTGTCTTTGATGTGTGAGTCCTGAAAGCATACAAAGTGAGGGAAAAGTGCAGATTTCTCTCGGCAGAGGAAATGAGTTTTGATTTGTACAGTTTAAAATGGTCCCTGCTGATTAAACCTTACTCTAAACTGAATCAACCAAACTATGTTTTTGAAGATTAATGCACTGACTATGCATAATTCGGTGAGTATATTTTGCAACATATAAATCCTAAAGTGAAAAAAATATACAAATGAATGGAGAAGCAATGTATTTCTAAGTTAAGTGTTCCAAATTTTCTTAAGAAAGGAAAAAAAAAAAGAGAAGTAATCTTTGTACTGATGTCTGATATTTGGTCCAGTGAAGTACTACCAAAGCCACATAGGGAGGATAACTGTGTGCGGTAGAGGCTGAGAGCTGAATTATTTATTTCTGAAGGGTAAGGTCTGGTCTAGGAACAAAGTAGGGGAAGGGTTGGGAGGTACAGTGAGGTGTCATTTTTGTTAGGTTGAGACTAACCTTTCTTGCGGCGTCGTTGCTGCCACACTCGCCTTTATCGTACCACCATTTGTTTTTCAGTTTGTCTAAGACGGCTTGCTCATTCAGTTTCAACACCGCTAGGTTTACTGGGATTCTTCCAACAATAGGGAAATAACATAAATAACATATTACGTCATGTTATTTTATGTTATTAATTCAGAAACACAGAGCAACAAGTACATCCACACAACAATCAATGCTTGGTCTCGCTTGCTTGACGACAAAGAAAAAAACAAAATAAAACAGCACACACAAACACACAAATACATGGCATTAAATGTCATTAATAGCATTCGAGTCAAAGTGATATGCATTAATACTCCATCTAGCTTGGCTGGCTCACTCTGTAAGGCTGTAGATGTGTATTACTATATCACTTCGGGTAACCGGCACTCTGCTTACCCCCACTCATGCAACACTGTCATCTTAAATAAATCTTTTGCTACCAGAATATGTAAAAAAAGAAAAAAAAAAATGCAAGATTTAACAACTACACCTGAAAAGCATCTGCAGCATCAAATAAGAGATTGTGCTTCCCTTAGCTGCTTCAATTACTAATAAAGTTTCATGGTTCACATGGTGCATGTATTCAGCTCGGTGGATTTCAAATTTATAGTCAAAACAGCTCAAAAGTTTGGCTCTTGGCTGTTACTCTTTCCTAAATCTTGTGGATAAAAAAAAAGTGTTGCCAGAGAGGCGATGTGGCGTCGAGCTGCCGGTTACCACCATCTCCACCCCGTTACACACAGGGTTCATCAAAACTGGCTCTGACCTTGGAGTCCCCTCCCCCGCTGCCGCACTCTCCTTTGTCGTACCACCACTTGTTTTTCAATTTGTCCAAGAGGCCCTGCTCGTTCAGTTTTAACACTGCCAGGTTTACTGGGTTTCTTGAAAATGATATGAAACGATAACCGTTAGGAGACAGATATAAAGAGATTGGTCGCATGGTGGTGGTAATTATGACAACATTGACTTGAAAGTCTCCTGAATGTAGCTAACTTGATACAGACCAGGAGCCCTGGTTTTCAATGTGCATGTTATGTTATATACATGCAATGCGCTGAAATGCCGCTGAGACGTACCAGGTTTTACCAAGCAGGGGCCTCAGAGAGAGAGACAGAGTGCTAAACTGAGATGCCTTGGGTGATGAAATTAATTACTTTTAATATGGTAACGAATACAGTATATTGATGGGAGGTGTACTAATGTTGTAGCATCTTCCCACAAGATGTTGCAACAATAACTTGACTCAATATTGTTGAGCAAAGTCTGTCTTGGATTGTGCTATTCAGCTTCTGTAACCAGATTATTTAATTTGATGATGTAACCTTGATCAGTGTTTGAGAACCTTGTTAAGAAGTAAGAAAGAAAAGTGATTCTTTTGTTGACAGATTAAGCGAACAAAGTGATGTCAACTTAGCCTCTTTGACAAAGAAATTGCCACAAAGACAGAACCCTCTCTCAGCTGCCTTTGGCAAATTTCAAATCAAACTTGAAACATCCTTCACTCATGTGGGCCTTAAATAGCAAGCTGGCAGTGGCGAAACCAAAGATCGGTAATGAGCGGGATTGATACGGGTGTTACTTGTCATATTTTTGTCTGTTTTGTGTGTTCTGTCTTCAAGTGGCACCAGTACCAAGAGATCTGATGGCTAGAGACCTGTTCTGTCTCATGGCAGTTCAATATGTAATGATGTTAATGGCAAGAAATTATGCCCATCAATAACAGAAGGGATTACATGAAATTTCCTTTGATTTAAATTCACAGGCCAACTGGTTGCCTAGGTCCTCTCTTACTGCCAAATCACACACACAAGCGAAATGTTGGTTTACCAAGTCAGCTGAAACAGGGCTGTGATTACTTTGCTTGGAAAGTCAGAGGCACAATAGCAACAGGTTGGCTTCAACCACCCTTGCTGTTTCTGTTCTTTCACAAGGCGGACAAAGATGGTCACACCGACCTCGAACCATTGAAGTGTTGATAAAGGTTTGATATTTCTTGTAGTAGTAGTTCTTAAGCTGTTGAAGGCTTCTGTTGATGAAGTCGGCTAACAAAAATCAGTGTTGGCTAAACAAAGACCCCACGAGTGACTGAAAAGCACCCAGTGGGAAAACTGTGATTTGCTAACTGTTAGCAATTTATGTTGATTCTGAAGTGGGTGAAAGATTCCTACCTGTGCTAAACCAAAGGGTTATTTATCAGTTGTTTTTATTAGTCTGTACAGCATTTGTTCAATATTACTTTTACATTTAATATACAGTTCAGGATTTCTGGAGAATTTAGTAAGAAGGTCCTGGGTTCAAATCCTGGCCTGGGGTCTTGCTCACTGAGTCTATCAGCAAGAGAACAAGCAGTCAAAGACTTTATCTTAGTGTGCAGACACGTTTAAAGCATTAAAGGCATAAAAATAATAATACTTCCATGTGCAGGTGAACTCACTGAAGGCATCTCCTTAAAGCTTACTCTTGTCCTCTCTGGATTAAGTGCATGAGTGCGTTTCCTGTAGCTGTTTGGCCGTGGACAAAGATTCTCTCCATCCCCGTTGCACGGAAAGGCAGAATCTATGACCAGAAGTCAAGACCGTCTTTTTCTCCATGGCGAGGTTTGGTTTAATATTCAGCCTTTCTCACCAGCAGAAACAGAGGAGTCTTTATCCCCTGGCCTTGAGTTCACAACACAGCTGTAGGAAACACGTTTCTCTTTTTTTTTTTTTCCTCAGGGCTGGTAAAACCTCTTTCTGACTTCTTTCTCAACCCAGCGAACTTAGACAAAAAAAGAAAGAAGTCAAAGACTGTGACCATGGATGGCTCAGTGGGTCATTGGTTAGTTTGGTCTGTTGCTCTGAGGTGAGCAGATGTCAGAAAGGCTACAGAACATCAGAGAGATGGGGTAGACTCTGCTGGGCACATATAAGAAATACATTAGAATGATTGATCGGAGAAACAAAATGGGTTATTTGAAGATATTCCTGTAAAATAGAAACTTTTCAATCAAACCTGCACTGCAGCGCAGTTGATATCACTCAAATGTGAATAAATTAAATTGTTTTCCTGTTTCTGAACATAGATAAGAATGGAATCATTTGACATGCATCAGTCTAACGTCATTTATTTGCTAACAGCTCATTGCAGGTGTGATTGAATTCAATTCTGAGCAGTGCTTGGTCATTCACTTATGTCTAATAGCACATGAGAGCTGGGAACTTAAATCAAGATGGGCACATTTCAATTTCATTTATTAGCGATGCAAATTTATTAGCTGTTATCGAATCTCGGTGCGAGACGTTTGTGAATGACGATGATAGAAACCCGACAACAAACATCGCTCATTTAGGGATCACCACAGAGCGGGAGATACGCTGGTACATCCTCAGCTACTGAGTGCCAGATGTGGGTCTGGAGCGGCTTAATTTCACCACCCACCATTTATAGCTTAAACTAATGCAACACTTACTTGATGTATAAAATGTGATTTGCATAAATTTCAAAAAGGATGAACATCTGAGGAAGGCTCAAGAACCATTTCCTGTCTGCATTCTGACCTCTGGCTGTCAACCAAGGTCCCAAAGAAACCCCAGCAATGATTGAATAAAATCTTCCAGTATGGCTGCCTTCATTAAAATGAATGAGGCCTATTAGAGACAGATTAAAAGCTTCAGATGCCACCCAGCATTTGCACTCTCTCTGTGGTTGCAGAAGCAATATAAATGGGAAGTCGGTTAGAATGTTAATGCGATGTGAAATGACAGCTGCCGCTTGTCGATGGCGGGAGCAAACCCAGAAAGAATCATCATTCGTTACATCATTTGTCACATTGAATGGGGAAAAGTGGAACATTCAAGGTGTGAGCTTTAGCTCAAGTGGGAAAGTAGCCACGTTGGATGTAGATTCCTTTACTTTTAATGCCGTTTCACAAGTTCTGCGACACAGAATTGTGATGCTTTAGTTGACTTCAGCTTCCGTAAATCAATTCGTCAAAAAAAGCTTTAGAGTTAACCAAACGGAGGGTCAAACAGGAATCAACATCTTCTTGTCCTACTTTGCACTTCTGTTTTCACAAGTTTGCTTAAGTAGATTCACTTTATTACAACAATATACAAACAAAAAAAGCAGAAACTGTATGAGTTAACTCTATAAATATGTTCATTTGATAAATATAAACTACAAAAAAAAAAAAAGTGAAAACATAATTTCATTTCATGGTTGCGAACAATGTAACACAAGAATGAAAGACTTAATTTGATCATAAATGTGCGCATGCCAACAGAAAAAAACAGATGAACAGTACTTTTGCAAAGGTTTTCAAGCTTCTCTCATTAGGCCTGTCACAATAACAAATTTTGATGGGCAATTAATTGTCACAAATTATTGCGATAAACAATAAAAAAGTAATTTGAGGCCATTGCTAACCAATAGCATAAAAATGGCATAATAATTCAAGTACATCCTCTCAAAGATCAATAAATTAATTTCTAAGGAACATTTAACACTGGAGCTGGAAGGCATTTTAAACATCCAGAATAAATAAACTAATACAAATGGATTGTGACGTCTCTGTAAACAAACTTGCCCTTCAAAATATATTAATCGTTGGGAATACTGCCTGTGAAAACTTTCTCTGCACTGGTGTCAAATGTTTGAACTTTTTTCGAAATGCTGGCTTTTCATTGAGATGAAAGGGCTGAATTTGTTCAGCAATTAAATTGTCCCAGTGCGCATCATTTTGCATTGGCCTTTTTGCATTTTATTTGTCGACTAAATACCACATTAGACGGAGACACCACATTAGGTTGTACATTTCTTCTTCCAAGCAGGGAAAACTGCATTGGATGATTATGTTTCAGGTGCAGATAAATGTTTGCAGTCTTCCTGTGTTTAGTTGCTGCTGTTTTACAACAAAAAGACACTTTCTATAATAAATGCGGCATCCCGGCTCTCACGGGTTACGTCGTTCACCGCGGTCAATCCAGAGTGCTTCCAGACTGCAGCTGTCATGTTCGGCTTTTAAAGCAGCGATTCTCTGGCTCGCTCGGGAGAAGGAACTCGATGCACCAGGGTGTCATCCAGTCTCTTTGGTAGAAAGAGAGAAAGCTACGATACGACAAAGACAAATACGCACGCAACTGGAAATTATCGACATATTTTTAATTATCCAGCTCCTTTTAATTCATCACGCAAATATTTAATTTATCGCTTGTTGCGACAGACCCGCCCTTCACGATCACTTCATTTTGCATCCGAGTGAACGTAGGAATAAAAATGACACAAGATCTCCCGATGTTAACACCCTGAGACTCCCCACTTAAATAACGTTTCAGACAACACTCTACGCAGTTGCTGCCAACATAATTCATGTTCATGTAAAATGAAATAAAACTTTACTTGCATTGGAAAAGGTTTCTGGTTCAGAAGTGGCTTGACATGAGGAATGTGGCATTTGAAGCCCCCATGTGAGATTTGTCTGAGCACAGTGGCTCTTGATATGCTGACTCCAGCCTCATTCCACTCCTTATGAAGTTCGCCCAAAACTTTGAAAGGGATTTACTTGCCAATTCTCTCAAAGCTGCTGTTTCCGCTGTAACCTGTGCACCTTTTCCTATCACTCTTTCTCCTGCCACTGAATATGCTGGGACGCAGCACTCTGTGAACATCCAGCATCTTTAGCAATGACCTTTCTGGCTTGCCCTCTTGGCGGAGAGCGTCAATGACTGCCTTCCGGACATCTGTCAAGTCAGCAATCTTCCCCACGATTGTGTCGCCTACTGACCCAGACAGAGAGACCAAGAAGAGGTCCAGGAAACCTTCGTAAGTGTTTTGAGTTAATTAGCTGATTAAGGTGCGACACCTTGAGTTTCCAAAATAAAATTTTTTCTGAGACACTAAATTTTGGGTTTTTGTCATCTGTAAGCCATAATCATCAAAACTGAAAGAAGTTACAGTTTGAAATATTTCACTCTATCATGATTCAATGTGTTGTACGAGCTCCACTTTTTGAAATGAGTTACAAAAGTCTTAAACTTCTGCAAGATATTTACATTTTTTGAGATGCACCTGTAGACAATGTGTGGTGCGTGGATAAGGACTTTAGAATTAGATACTACAATACTAATCCGTGCTGGAATCTCCTTCACTGATTTAAGATTCTTTCAAACAAATGTTTTGATTTGTGAAAGATTTAGGTAATTTATGGCAAAATGAGGATTCTTAACTTTTGCTAAAACGTAGATACATTTTCATCTCAGCTTGTTTTGATGAGGCCAATACAATCATTGTTTCTACTCATGAGGTGATATTTTCAACACCACTATAAAATGACACTGTATTCTAATTCCTTAGAGTTAATATAAGTCTGGACCTTCTCCCAGTACTGTTTAAATAAATCAAAATGTATGAAACAAGTTTAGGTTCATGCACAAACAGATGTAAAATGTCTGCCACATGAGATGAAATGTGATTTTCATGCACAAACACAGCAATAAAAGAACTTTAAGGCTTTTTTTAAACCATATTGCAACGGCAGGGTTTTACCTTAGAGGGGAGCGCTTGGGCGTGGCAATCCCATAACCTTTTGAGTCCAGGTTTCCTCCCACCTTCATCGTGTCACATGGCTTCCTCTGCTCTATGTACTCGTTCATCGTGGACTCCAGCAAGTAGGCGTACTTGCCTTTGGATTTCCTGACCCGCATCACTCCCTCATCCGTTGTTTTGACAAACACTGACGGGTCAGCCGACTTCATGTAGGACCACATCTTCTCAAACACAGCGATCTTTGACCTCTGAGGGACAAACATTTAAACAAGAGAGCAGAGACCAACAATTAGAGACAGTGTCAGTTAAATATTTTAAGGTTTCTTGCAAATGTGACACATTGACATTAAGTAGCAAGTGCATGTTAAGGACACCGGGTTTTCAGTTTATCTTTTATAAAAATAAATAAATAACTGACAAGTGTTTTGTTCATGGTGAGCCTCCTATGCAATAATACCCCTAATAAAATCCAATTTAATCCTAACTTTAACCTATGTTCTGTGCAGACTTTTGTCTGAAAAGATTAGTGAACAAGCCGCATTATGAAAGAACATAGCAAACAGGTTAGGGACAAGGTTATGAAGAAGTTGAAATCCACTTATATTGACAGGCAAGTATAACATTAATCAGAGAAACATTTAGGAGGCTGAAGGTAACTCTAGGGGAACTTCTTATGTTCACAGCTCAGATAGGAGGACCTGCTGAAACAAATCTGCATGTTCTGATTTTAAAAGAAGAGTAGCAGGAAGAAAGGCAGTTTCAGAAAGAAAAAATGCATGCCACAATGCATGAAGGGGACAAACTAAACGTGGAACATGAGATGACAACTGAACAGTTTGGTATATATGCAAAAATGCTGCGTCAGAGAAATAACACAGTAACACACCCAGATTGTACTATCCCTAATGAAACACGTTAGTTGCAGCATGTTGCTATGAGGACGCTATTCATCACCAAGGCCAGGGAAGGTGGTTAGAAATGCTTAGAAGATGAATACAGTAGTACCTCTGCATTAGCAAGATCACAAGCTACTACAAACTACTGATGTTGGTCCGCCAGATTAAAAACTCCATAAAACAAACTGCAGCTTGTTGTTGTAAGAGACAGCAATGCTTTAGCAAACACTGTACGAAAGCTTGACGTTTCTCACCCTGAAGAACTCTTTCGTCGAACCGGCATCTAACGTTCCGTAGGCGATCTCCGTCTGCTTAGCCAGGTCCTCGGCGCTCTCTATAGGAGACACCATCCTCTCTACGGTCAGGAAGGCAGCCAGGTTGGCCGTATAGGAGGAGATGATGATCAGGGTGAAGAACCACCAGACGCCACCGACAATGCGACCAGACAGGGAGCTGAAAACAGAGATCCACGATGTCGTTGGTCAGGATTAGTCACTGCAGGTACAGCAGATCGCGCCAGTACGTTTGAGTAACGAATAACATTAGTGTTTGACAGGTAATCGTGAAGCGCGATCTTAAACCCTTGTGATGTTCACACCATCCAAATGACCTACATTGCTTCACACCGTCTCTACACTCAAGCACTCTTCATCCCACCGGACCTGTAGAGAGCTTAGCCCAATCTGCTGAGGAAAGATAACCACCCCACAAAGGCCCACTCAGCCTCCTGCCTGCCAAATTAATCTCACTTTAAGAAAGTTGCCAATATGTTTAATGGAGTCACGCGCATTAATTGTTTGGGATTAATCAGCAAAGGAGAACACTTTACCGCTTCTCCAATTACACTTTTGAAGTAAATAAATAAAATAACAACAAGGTAAATCCCTGTCTTTCTGTCTGTTTACTTCGAGAAAAAAAAAAAAAAAGGCAGCTAGAGCGACGGAGGCAGAACACATGCAAGCACCAGGGCAGAGAGCAGTGGTGCTTATGCAACAAAAATGACACAAATCTGAAACAAAAAGGGCCTCTTACTGTCCACCTTTGTGCCTTAAAAGCAAATGCAGTGTGAACATGAAGGCGAGACTAAGTACGGCGAGACAAAAAGGGAGAAGCTAAAACATAATCATTTAAGATGCTTTTGAGATGACGGCAAGATGATGAAAGAGCGGCAGAGAAAGAGCACAGAGGCAACGCTGAGTGGCTCCAGAGCCTTTGAAAGTCATGAAGCAGGGCTGTGTGTTTGTGCATATTTGTGTGTGTGGGTGTGTGTGTGTGTGTGTGTGTGTGTGTGAGACTATGTACAATCCACCTGATTTTTTTGTCTCTAGGTACTATTTTACTATGCGTCAACCAAAAATGGTGGTTTATTTTCGGGCATCAAAAAAACTAACAAAATAAAAGAATCCACTCTGTCGCTGGTACATACAATATTCTGGTCTTCTGAAAATCTTTAAAAATAAGCAACACAGCTAATATGTAAATATTCAGCTGTTGCCTTAGGGCGAAAACAAATCAAGTGCTTTTACCCAGCATTTCAGGCACCCAAATTAAAATACCTTAAGGGATAAATTAATATGAATCCGTTGTGCACTGAGATTATTAAAAATACATTCCCAGGTTTAAGAAAAATGAAAACTATTAAAGTGGTGCTTTCATGTGCAGAACATTGAGAAAAGCAGCAAAACCAAAACAAAATAACAAAAATAGATTTAAAATCAAAGAGAACAATTTTGAGAACTAATTCTACTTTTGGGAAAGAAAATAAGATCCTTCTTGCACTTAAACACGGTGAAGGTTTAGGCATGCTGTGCAGATGCATTCTGTCTTCGGAGATGAAAACACTAAATTGATTGGAAGGATGATGAAATTCAAAAAGAAGTTGTCCTGAGTAAATAAGCTAAGGTGTAGCAACAATATGACAGAAGGCGTTGGAAATACACAGCTAGATCAAATATACTTGGTGAATTTGTATTTTTGCAGTAATTGGAGACGTGGAAGTGACAAAGGGACCAGAGGAGCTAATCACAGGGGAGCAAATGCAGCCGGGGAAGAGAGAATGCAGAAGGAAATGGGGAAATGAGAAACAGTTGGCAAGAGAAGCAGGATATAAGGTAAAGAGAGGAGAGGAAAAACAAAGAACAAAACTAGCAACAGAGAAAGGAAAATGGAAACAAAGTTGAGACGAATGTAATTAGAAGAACCTCTGCTAAAGTAGGAATCCCAGTCTTTCCATCAGTTTTGAGAAGATGGATGCCATCAATTAGAGTTTCATTCTAGATGTTTAATTGTCACAAAAAGCAAATTGTATTCCAATGGTAGATGGTGACCAAATTAGCATTTGAGCAGTCATAATGAAGCACGTAATATTCGACATGGATAAATATGTTAAAAGTACAAGGCAGACTTCTAATCAAGCCGCTGTATTGAGTCCTGAAACGACAACAAATAAAGGAAGCTGCTAGATGACAGTAAGAAACATTAAGTAGCCGACACTGTGGCAGAATCTTCTGCAAACAAAACATTTGTGCATTTCTTTGTCCATTAGGTAATATTTTTGTAATTTTCAAAATACTATTCATGAAGTCTTTAAGTTGCTAGATCTCTGACATTTTCACAATTTTTTTGATTTGGAAATAATCGGTGTAAAAATGCTCTTATGCAGGTAAAGAAATAACATACTGTGTTAGAACAACTTCCTAATAAAATACACATTTTATTTAAGATCCCTAACGAAGAAGACATCACTTTTACTGTCTATTGTTATATGAAAAAAAAAAAAAAGAAGCGGTCTGATGATTGTATTTTTTTAATCAGAAGATACTAAAGAGAAGTGGCACACCGTCTCTTGAAGTTGTTATAATTTAAAGTATGAAGTGGTATCACAATAATTGTTCTGCACATTGAAAATGAGCTATTACAAAACCTATTAGCTCTACATTAGCGTGTTAACTGCTTCCTACTCTCTTGGTAGCCGTCTGGTTGATTTGACTAAGGAGGAAATGTGCGTTAGCTAATCAAACGTGCGACTGGGGGGGAAACAAACCAATATCCTTTTCGTGTGTGCTGAAACAGTGTTGCAAATCAGAAGGGGGCAAGGACAGGCACGGAGAGAAACGGCAGAGATGGAAAAATAAACTGGGTTGCAGCACCAAAAGCAAACAAATTCCTCTGCTTTGACTGCTGCTCCACTCCAGAGATGGCAGTAAACAGCTGTCTAATCCTTCCTCTTCAGTCGTCCTGTTTTCCTTTTCTCGCCTTCTTCTCTCTCAGCTCCCACCCCCCCAACTTTCATCCTCTGTCCAACGTGAATCTCCACTGCCTCCCCCCGCCCGTCTTCAAGTCTCCCCCTGCGCTCGGGGGCTGACAGGAGTTTGTTTTGGTCCAAGGCAACAATAGCCTAAGCCTTGGCACTGACACTTAGCGCAGCGCGGGTGCCCACACAGACACGGATACACCGACGCTCCCCTCCTCTTGCAGTGTGCTGGTGAGTGTGAGTTTGTCTGTGTAAGATAACAATGAGGCCATTTACTGTGCAACTGGGTTGAGGAAAAAATGAGCAGAGTGTGTGTGCGCGTGCGTGCGAGTGTGTCTCCTGTAACCTTCCTCTAGAGTTGAGCAGAGCAAAAAAATACATAGTTCCAATTAACATAAATAAACTCAATGTTTATCAGGTAATTTCCTCCCAAAAAGAAAGAGTGTCCTACTTATTTTCTACCATTATTAACTTGTAACAATTGTAAAATTCCGCAGTGCCATGCCAAAATTTTCCATACCACTTGAATTTTTTACTAATTTTGTCGCAGTTTAACTTCACAGGACTTGAGGGGGATTTCTTTTCATTGATTTCAATCATTTAAATGCATATATTCTAAAGCATTAGTGCAGTTAATCTCATTATTTTGTTTACATATCTACATGTTTCTCATAGACCCGTAAATCGGACAAAAACAAACAACGGTGATCTAGACAGTTCCTGGTGGGCTAACAGAAGAGGCTTCTCTAGGCCCACTGGTTATTTTTTCCTTCCATAAAAAAAAAAGAGAGAAATCTGAATGGATCCTGTAAAAGACTATTGTGTGCTCATTGTGTAACAAGAAGCGGGTCTATCACCGGAGCTATTCAAACCTAAAATACCATCTCAGTTGCAAACACAGACGTAAACCAACGCAAATGTCAGTGTCCACAGTTCACATTTGTAAGGAAGCTACATGAATGATCAGGGATTCCTGAAACACTCGAAAGCTGAATGGGCAGAACAGGCACTCATAACACATCAAAAATAATCTTTGTTGTTGAACTCATGTGTCTATTCAATCATTTCAGAGCCAAAAGGGGATTCGAATTAAAAATGTTGCATATATTATCAGCATATACAGTAGTTTCTGAGTTCAACCATTTCTTTTGATGGACCAAAACACATTACTAACTGGTGAAATTGCTACTTTCTAAAAGTTATTACTTATTTGACTATTTGCTTTTAAAAGCTATTACAAATAAAACTGTTAATCTAACTTAAGCCAAATCCATTACCATTGACAAATGACTTCGAATCTAGCTTGATTGCATTAACTAGATATTTCTGCATATATACTAATTTCTGGATTCCTCAAGAATGTTATAACAATGTCTATTTAGCCTCAGCCTCATCTCTGTCTTTGACTCAATCCCGCCACTTCACATCAAATACAACACTGCCAAAGGAAAGACTTGGTATTTACAGATTCACACACAGTTGTAGGGCCCTAAACTCTTCCGCAAGAAGCTTTTATTTCAGTCAGCTGTCTGTGTCACTTGCAGTGTTCAGCCGCTGAAAGCTACAGGTACCAGATCATCTCAGATCAGAGCTTCATCCTACGCTATATGTTCTCCACCCACAGTTCTCTGGGAATTTACTGCGGCACTAAACTCTCATTAGAACTCCCCCTGGCTGGCCTCTTCTTTTCGATATGGTAATTAACAATGACTAATGACTTGCAAGTGTAAAAAAATGAGCCAGTAATGGCCACATTACAATTGGATTAGGAATTGCAAAGGTTTAAACTAGAAAGAAAATGGTCTCTAATTATGGTGTATCGTTCTAAGGCAAAAAAAGAAAACGTCTCAACTAGGATAACATCTATATGTTTCGCAATCACATTTGTTGTCAGTGTTAGAAATACAGGGGTTGTACAAGAAAGAGACGAAGTGGAAGACAGAAAGAATAGACTCTAGCAGTGGAAATAATGTATATATTTTTAAAATTTTCCAAACTTTTAGGTGTAATTGTTGGCACATTCTGTTTGATTGCAGTAAAATACTGCTAATGCTCTCAACTCACTAGGAGACAAAATACTGTCAGTCAAGTTTTAAAATCACGCTCTAAACAACAATTACAATGTTGGATCTATTATCTCCTTAGTTTTCATATAACTAACAGAAGTAGCTATGGGTTGTGGAAAAATAAAAAGAGGAAAATCTTATAAGTGCAATTTATATGGGTCTACTTTTTAATCCAGACAGAATAGAGAACACAATGAGACGACTGAAACGAATGCCTGATTCCATTTGTATCTGCTACTTGTCATTTCTCTCTCTTTCCCATTTTGTGATTTTCAGTTTTTGGGCTTTTTTTTTGTTCATTTAAATCAAGCTGAAAAGCATAGGTCACTTTGAAGTGCACGTGTGGAGGAAGTCTCTACTTGTCCGACTTGTACTATAAAAACTGAACAGTAGGAGTGTTTGGTCACTGATCCAAAAAGTCTTCAAAATATGGTAGACAGGGTTTATAAAGCTATTGACTGGAGATTTGTTATAAAACACACATTTATCCGTCTGAAAACTCAGTTTCTCCAAGGGAAGTCATTATGAGTGGGTTTTTTAACGATGCTTTATCTTTTAATTTTGTTCCTGCTAGAATTGTGAAACTTCTAGAAGAATTTGATCAATTTAAAATAACTTATCTAGTTCAGAGCCACAGCCTATAGAAATAGGATGAGTTATATGATCTTTAAAAAAAGACAATAGAAATGGGAAAGAAATATCCTTTATTGTCCCACAATGGTGAAACTTCTGTGCAATAGCACCAAAGTGACAGCCAATCAAAGCAAATACTGCAGATTCACACAGAGATGGAAATATGGAATATATAAAACAGAATAAGGAATAAAACTAAGGGCAAAGTGAGTAATTCAGCCCAAAGGAATGAACTACTGAATGGGTTCATTTAAAAATGTACAAGATGCATCTGTATTTGAGCATCAACGAGACAGACTTTCTGCAGTCTTAATCCAAATTATAAATAAGATTTTTAATAATTGTGCTTGTTCATTTCCTCATAAGTCATTAAAGTACTTAACTATAAACAGAAACTGTTTGGTATATTTGTAAGAAACAAGATTATGTTGGGAGAAGGCTGTAAAATGGGGGGAATTAATGAATTGGTGTGTTAACTCAGCCAAATAAAGAAAGAAATATGTTTGTATTCAGCTCAAATAAGGGAATATAATATTATGAGTCTCTAAAGAGCTAAGGTTTACAGTAAGAACTTATGGATAATGAAGTAAAGCTATTTTAATTGCTGTAGCTGAATGTGACATAGCACATTCATAGAGAGTTATAGGCTCCTGTTTCATTTCTGCTTGACAGAATAGTAAACAAGCCTTAGTATCTGTCAACCATGTTATTTAGCATTGTGAATCAGCTAGCTTTAAATTATTGTGTCTTTTTTCCCCCCCCACACTATTTGCATTCACACTTTATGGTCCTCAGTAAACTGATGTACACCACAGGGCTGATTTAAACGAACCTTTCCTTTACTATTCATGGGCTCATCAATGTTATGAGGGTATAAAACCTTTTACAATGTCTCTTAGCAGCCAGCACTGTAAAAGCCTATGGCCCTTAAAAACATGCATATGTATATATGGGTGTGCCAGAACTGGAATGAAGCATTTATTAAATTGTCTTTTCTTCTTTTTTACATAATTCTGCTTCCATAGTCCCTGTAATCTCAGACATAGGAGTGATCGTCATCCTGTACTGAGGCTGCATGCTGATGCAAAGCTTTAGCAGACTCTCCAGACTGAATTGGTGTGTGGCAAACGATGCTTTTAGAGACCATCGAGGCACAGACAACATGCATATTTTTCAGAATGTCTGATGCTTTCAACGTGCTCCCAACTTTCCACCACTTCACCCTCTCTCTTTTTTCTTTCTCTCTCTCTTCCATCTACATAGCTAAATGAGACTCCAGGGATAAAAACACGCTCTAGCCAAGAGTTGCCGGTTTCCCGACACTTTCGTTTTGTCAATCTCACGACTTTTTTGAGTCCTGCTGATTCTATTGTTTCGGAGGGTTCCCATTTACAGAACCTACATGGAAGCTTTAAATATGGAGCAAAAGCGTTTTAATAAAGCATATCGCCTCCCCTAAAGGTCACTATTACCGTGGCATTAAGTTGAAACGGGAATATTACAATAATGTTACCCCCTCCATCACAACAAACACGCCACAAACAAGTAATTACACTCTCCCTAGAGCACTATGAGAAAAGAAATGCCTTGTTTCCATCATTAAAAAGCAACTAAGTGAAGGGGCTGCTCTGCAACATATGGCTGATGTGAGTGGTCGTGCCGTCTGTGGAAAATTATTTCACTTTTGAAGACTTTGTCCATCGCTGCAGAGCAGTCGGTGCAATCTAGAGCTGCATTCCTTGTACTTGAAGCAGTAAACATGTTTGCTGAATGATATCATGGAAGCTGTATAAGCCACATGCAACCTGAGATAAGTCGGGGCTGGCAAGTTGTGAGAGCTGTGCGCCCACACACATACGCAAAGCCTCTTAGTCACTCCGGCGAGAAAAACAGGAGCGCAAACACATCACAACAAATACATCACCAAATATCAATACCATCGGCACACTTAAAGTATAAACAGCGAATCTGTCAGGAAAATGACACCGTTTGAGACACTTGATGTGTCAGTGGATCGGTTTAAAAAAAAAAAGAAAGAGAGAGAGAGAGTGAGGGCAATTTTTCTCTTTTTATGGTTGCCATGGCAGCCCACTTTGCACTCCAAACAGTACAGCTGAGCTGAGAGAGAATTTAGTCATCTGACTCCTTCTCTTCTCCCTCGTTCTGCTCTCCTCTCTATAAGAGCATCCACGCCTACAGCAGAAGAAGAGCAGAGCTATTACAGACAGAAAACTTTCAAAATGTCTCGCAAGCCAGAAGACAGAGGTCTGAGTGAGAAGCCAAGAACTGTGATTTTTTTTCAGCAAGTCATATTACTCCAGGTTGATAAACTGTGTTCCTTATGTAACAATGTGCAATGATTTGCAATGACGTCTAAACCAGACTGCACACAATGAGCAGTTTCAAAAATCGTACGGGACTTGAACATGCGACACTGTGTGAGTGAGACACAGCAACTCCTGTCACAATATGCAACAAAAGACAGGAAGACCTGTTGCCGCATCACAATGGTGTCGGATACGTCCAGCTGACACGCTGTATCAGTTCATCGATAAATGGACAAATGTGGATGTTGTACTTAATATAAGAGTCTGAGTGAAAACAGGGAGAGCAGGAGGAGGGAAGCAAGACCAGCAGAAGAGCCCTTGGCTGTGTAAAAGAAGACAAGACTCACACGTTGATTGCAGCAGCAATTTCCCAGACATTGCTATGTTGTAGATTGTCCTTGGTTGTGGCAGCTCTACATCGACAATCAGGGCATCTGTCACACTGAATGACCACAGATTCAACCTCGATTCGTCCGCTTGTTTTTCTGTCAAGAACCTCTCACTTGGATCCCCAAAAACAAAGCCTAAAGCTTTGAAACCATCACCACCCTTTTAGTTTATGTTTTGTCATGGTGTGCGGCTTTCTCTTGTGCCTTTCTTTCTGGATTGAGTTTCCACGTGAGAAGGAAACCTAGAGGAAAACCCGGGACACGCTGGAGGGACCACGTCTCTCAGCTGGATTGGGAACGCCTACAGAGAGAGAAGTCTGGATCTCTCTAGTTCTGCTGCCCCCGCGACCCGACCCTGCATAAGTGTAAGGTAATGGATAATAACAGTATTCTATTGAATGCTTAAGAACTTCAGTATTACTGTAATATGAACATATTTCTCAACTAATTATTTCAGGACCGTAGCGGAGCAGACTGATAAAGATCCTCATATATACATAATATAATATTTTTGACTTTTCTTAGCTATAATGAGCGTTTAGAACTTTAGCAATATTTTTACTCATGGAAATTAAGGGTTCTTTTTTACTTGTAAGGTTCTCATTTTATTGGTTTTATAGACGTCGTAAACCTGACATAAAATGAATACTAAATAAAGATAGAATCACAGTAAAAGCTGTTGATGGTAACTGAAATACCATTGATTATCAGGGATTGAAAATTCCTTCCTTTCTGTTTTACACCTCATCAATCAATCCTGAAAGCCTTTGAAAGTGACTTTAGTGACAATTAGTTATTTGCCTCGTGCAGTTGGCTGCATTTTCTTGACACTTCTGTGTGTTTGAAAAGAGCATTGCTGCCGGAGGAACTAACTTCAACATTTTCTTTTTCTTTTGCAATGACAAAAAAACAACACATGTGTATCTTGGCTCTTTCAGCCATGATACACAAGTGACTGGCAGCAGCTTGCAACAGGCAAGGTTTTCTGAAGCCAGACACCAGTCCAAGCATACTCATCTACCATCATGTCTGAAACCCAATAGGTCTCTGTGCAGCCGAATAGACAGAAAATACCCCTCTGGAGGAAACATATCTGTGTCTGTGTACAAAGCACAATTGCCCACTGAGATCCTCAGAGTGCGCCTCGCTGCTTTCTGCTTCTGATGATGCATGCAAGTGTGATCAAATGTTGCCTTCATGCGATCTTCAGATAAATAAAACATAAGTTCTTCCGCAGAGTAAACCAAATCATCTCTTTATGAATAAATCATCTCTTCCACACAAATTCCCCTAACTGCTATAGGGCAGCTCAGCAGCTCTGCAATTATGCAACGCAGAAGCATGTAATTCTGTCTGGCTTCTTATTGGCTTAGACAATGATAGAAACATCAACACGGTGTAATACCTCACACAGATCCCTGGGCAGGATCAATAATTTCCTTGATGGCAAGAACTCATGATGTTCGTTCCTGAAGGTTTGATTAGCAGCCAAGCAGCTGCCTCCATCTGATTATGCAACCCGCTGGACGAAACTGAAGTTTTAACGCCCAAAGCGATGATGCGGCGTTAAAGACTCAAGAGAATTTCTGCATCCAAAGGCAGATTTCTCTGTAGAATTTAAATAAAAGTCAAAACCAAAAGGAAAATGGTTTACATAAGAAAAATAAAGAGTAAATTAAGTATAAAATAGTGCTAAGTAAGCAAGTCTTTTACAAGCCTTTTAATACAAAAGAATTGAACTGAAATTCAAACATTTGAGCAAGAATAAGAGAATAAATGCTTCAACAGTTCAGGCCATCATTTGTCCAATCTTCGTAAAGTTTTCTAAACTTATTAGTACTAATAGAAAATCTCTCCTAAAACTACTGAGAATAGTGATTTTTTGTTATCACTATTCCGATTACTCAGCATCAAAACTGAGCGCTGTTTCAGGTAAAACTTGCTGTGGTCACTTTTTTTTTTGTCGACAGGTCAAATAAACTAGTGGCACAAGCCTTGTGACTGAGTCACTATATCTATCCCGAAAATGTACTAATGCAACAGAATCGATCCAAGTGCTACTCAAATGTTGCAGCAACAGCCTCATCAATAACTTTAATAACGATCTGAGTAAATCACCTCATAATGTGTTGAACATGAGAACTTAGCAGATCCCAGTCCAACAAAGCACCTCTGTGGTGGGTACAGATGAGAAATATGCAGCAATGATGTAATGATATGAAAATTTGGACCAGAAGCTCTGAGGAATGTTTCTGTGTTGTTCGTTTTAACCACAAGGTGGCTCGACCTTATTCTATTCTACATGTTATTTCCCTAAAGAAGTAAAAGCATTCAGATACAGCCATCAGGTACAGAGTCCTTTTTACTCTGGCACAAAATGCAGAACAGTACGACAGAACACAGACTCTCTCTGGTTTACGATAATGCACCACATACACAACCTATTACCGGAGGATTTTAAACGGCCAGGCTGAGTAACGGTTGCCATGGCAGGGACTGAGTGACTGACAGAGCCGATTTATTTCAGTGTACAACCGTGTAGGAGAGGCACAGACGACGCCACAGGAAGGGAAAACCTATATGTACACACAGAAATGTGACACATAAAACATCTCCAAACTAATTCAAGGCAAGCATTGGAAACAAGAATCCCTGCTCTTCAAGTCAGGTGAGGAAGTCAAAGAAGGGTTCAAACTGAGGGCAATGTCATCAACGAGCAAGGTTTGTGCTTGATGCTTTTTATTATCTAAATTCCTCTTTCACACAATATGGAGGTTTGCTTAATTTGATTATGTCATTAATTCTGCAATAGTGCGTCTAGATTTAAAAAAAAAAATGAACAGAAGTAAAAGAGAGCAAGGAATATGGGTGAGCAAATCCTTTAAAACTATGACATCAACAGTCTTCCCCTTGATTTAGTACGCTGCAACATAACATTTCAACTTTATTCTTTAATTTACTGGACTTGTGATGTTTTATTTTTCTAAGAAAATGAATTGGGGCTGTTGGCAATAATCATCAAAATACGTAGAAACACTTGAAACATATACCTTTGTGTGTAATGAGTGTCAATTATATTACTTCTTTTTTATTGAAATACTGAAAAAAAAAAAATCAACTTTTCAATTATACTGTTATTTATTGAAATGCCCCCAAAGGCAAATGGACCTGAGAACAGGTTTGGAAAATAGAGAAAAAAACCCCCAAACAAAACACACGCACACAGGAAAATACATTTTCTGTAGGTTGTTTGAGTTTCCAATGATAGCAAATCCATTTCCAAAATAAACTACTGAAAAAAAGTCTAAATGGCACCAAAAACGTAATCAAAAAATCTAGAGATAACTCTGAAGTGTTGGCATCAAGGTCCAGAAAGAGCTGCCTCTCATGATAAATTTGAAACCAAATGCAACCACTGAAAAAGTGCAGAGAGCAGCGGATGGAGAGCAGGAAAGAGGGGAGAAGAGGTGGACTGAAAAGAGGTGATGGAAGCAGCTGGAAATGTGCAGATGATTGGATGGATGGAGTGGTGTTGGCGTGTACATGTGTGTGTGTGTGTGTGTGTGTGTGTGTGTGTTTGGTGTAGGTGGGGGGGGGAGGCTGTCTCAGAGTCCACCTGTTTGCAGAGATAAACACAAGGAGAACCCATAAGCACAGAGTGTGGCTTTTGGGAGGGTTTGACTGACGGGGCTGACATTTAGAAAGAGCACAATAAACAAGGTCTCACAAATAGCATGGGGAACGGTGTGGCCAATACACACTTAGTGAGAAACTGTACACATCAGTGCAATACATCAATGGGTAAACAAAAGGGTCTTTGCATTTAGATGCATGCACGCTTACGTGCTGAGCTGTGTGTACAGCTTGATGCCAAGGTAGCTTAAATTGATAAAAGCAGTTGGGACTAGGCAGCAGACAAAGAAAATGGAAAAAAAAGAGGCTTTTTCTTTAATAGATTCTGAGTACAGACATAAACACAGACAGGCAGACAGAGTGAGTAAACATATCTGCTCATAATCCAAAAAAGAAAAACTGTTCAGTGCTTTTCTGTGGCCTTTTGTCTCTTGTGTAATGGCGGTGAATGAGGGGTGAAGCTGCCTACCTCGCGACTAAATGCATCTCTAGAACATCCTGTTCTTGGATGATGCTTAGAAATCAACAGTGAAATGGTTTGTGAGTGTCTTTATGGAAATATAAAGGTAAACATTGTCAGGTGGATAAATATCCAGGTATTTGGGGGCCACTCACAACACAAAAGAAAAAAACCCAAAAATAAATCTGTGCATCAGAATTAATCTAATCAGGAATGGATGTTATTATAGTAATAAGAAATGTAATTTATTTTGATATTTAATATTGTAATCAGTAGTTATAGTGTATATTTTTTTATAATAATAATAATAATGATACCCTGTCAGAATCTCAACTAGATTAGGCTTTGTGTAGTTCTCTTTATTAATGTGAAATCTGAGTTTAGGTACAACGATTAGGAACAACATGAATACTGTGGATTATGTGGATTGCAAATCACCAAAACGAGATGACAGGGTAAGCACTTAAATAATATTCATAGATAAAAATATTGCTAAAAGCAAAGCTTTGCAATTATACTCTAGCGGCATCAGCCAAGGCTACTGACATGCTGTTATAATGAGTCTGTATTTAGTCTGAAGACTGATGTCCTGGAGCTTTAGAGGGAGGTTTTGGATTTCCATCTAGCCCTTTCAGGTAATGAACGATTTAGGTCTCAGTGGGTGTTCTGTTCTGTTTGTCATTGTGCTCTGTCTTGGAGAAGCAAGTATTTTCGTTCAGTATTTAGTTTGCAGACTTGTACACTTTGAGTCACTTTGGTACGTTGTGATCATACAAGTGATGACCACTTGTATCAATTCAAGTGATCAGTAGTGATCACTTGAATTTATTCTAAGTAAATCCAAGACATCAGGATGAACTTAGAAATTACCTGGTGACAATTTTACTCGGATTTTATCCTCATCTGTTGACAAGTAAAAAATATATATCCTATTTTATTTATTTACGTTTTTTAAAATCAGCTCACAGGCTGTGGTAGCAGCAGTCTTTAGTGTGAATGTTGTTACTGAATGTTGAAGATCATGCTGCATTAGGAAATTTTAGCATTTTGAACATTTTGTGGAAAAGTTCACCAACGTTTTCTCTCTCTCACAAAAAAAACAAAACAAAAGTATGCTTGGTAATATTTTTCGGTCAGTAAAAGAACAATCAAGGCATGGAAAGTAAAAGAGAGCCACTCTATACAGATTTACTATTAAGACAAGCTAGACTGATTGACAAGAACACAGTAAGCTACGAAAAGATGCCTGAAGCAGCCTGGTGCTTTCCTTTTTTTTGCCGCGACATAGATGTTACAAAGTATACAAAGCAAATAACATTTCAAAGGTGTATGTCACATTGAAAGTTTTAATGTGTCATACAAAGATACAAGGGATGGCATCGCATGTCCTTTGAAAATGTGCAGTGAGTCGCATAGGACTTTTAAAAGTGTGCTCGATATGCACGTCCCTATGTGTCTGCAAGCAACTAGGTCACCCACATTTTCAAGGGGAGGATGTTTTCTTCAGGCTGGGTGAAACATTCACTGTGCTGGTTTTAGAGACACCTTGCACAGACTGGCCCATGCAAATGGCTAACTAAAGTGTTGAGATATCGTTTGTCATAAAAATCCCAAATATCTCCAAAACAAAACAAACTCCATAAAGGAGACGCACATCCAAGGATGTCAAGCGTCTTCTCCTTAACATGTAATTTTTCTCCTCTTCCTTCTTGGTAGAAACAAAATCTTTGACCACTTTTGTCAATAATGACATAATTACTGTTCATGAATGTCAAAAACGCGGAACTGATCATCTTGTCCAGACAATAACAGTCAGTAAAATGTCTTGCAGTATCTATGATTCACTGGCATGAAGCAAAACAAATGAAAAAAAAATAAAAAAAATTGCATGAACACACAGTTTCCTCTCACACACACACCGTGCAAAGAAAAACAGGCTCCTGTATTCTCAAAGAAGCTACAGGGAGCAGACTATTTGAGGAAACACTGTGACATTCTCTTGCTCCGTATGGCACACACAAAAATCAATAGTTTTAGCAGATGCACTTCACGCCCACAGGAGAACATCTGGACTTTGGGATTTAACCTGGATGGTGCACAGCAGAATCCGCAGGCAGGATCAGAATATATAAAAACAATTCTTATGCTTCCATTTATTATAAGTGTAACCCTTTAAATAGAGGAGTCTAAGTCCTCTAAAGCTAAGTGCTTAATGGCCGCAGCTCTGTATTTATTGTAGACATAAGACTAGCCGTTCTGTATTCTCTAACCAAAACATAGTGACTTTCATAAAATATTACAGTTCTTTGGTTATTTTGCAGAACCAGATCTATAAACAGCACAACCTTTACATAAAAAAATCCCTATGTATTATACCTTGCAAAAGAACTTATAAACAATGAATGAACAACTGCAAAAGTATGAAGATATGGCCATCAATCTAAACATGTGAAAGACGGTGTTCTGGTCGGATAAGACGAAAATGAAATGGTTTGGCCTGAAGTAACAAAAATAATATTATATCCTTATATTTCCTTAAAGAACTTCCTAGTCTTTTTAGAATTTTAGTTCTTGTAAATGTATGAGGAACCATCACACCAGATTCCAATAAAGTACATCAAGGTTTACGCTTGCAAAATGACAAAACATGAAAAAGGAGTATGAAATATTTTTCAAGGTACTGTATTAGCAATACAGCACATATACCATAACGCAACACCAAACCGCATACAGTGTATACGTATTTTCAAGAGATAAGTCAAGCCCACGGACTAACGTGTCTCTGAGGGTTCAGATTGATCTCACAGGGATAACACTGACATTTATCTCCTCATCTCCTCCTTCTAATCCCTCTGGAAAGCTCTAAAAGTCGACCTCGGTGTCGCTAATTTCAGACACTTAATGAGATTTTTAATTGATGACCTTTTGAGAACAATTTCATACCACAGCTCATGAGAGCACAATGATGAAAGCCAGCGCATTTAACACCAACCTAATGCCAGGATACTTTAGAGTATTCTAATTTATAATTTTCTTGTTTGTCATAAAAAAATGGTGACTATTTATTTGAGATATGCACTGACTTTTTTTTTTATCCTGTATGAGGCTTTGTTTTGTTTCTATTCTACTAGAATAATCCAAATGCAGGAAAGTGAAAAGTAGCCCTACTGAAGAAAGCAGCTCCTTCATGAAAAACAGATCCAAGGCAAACATCCAACAGAGTCGTGGCGCTGCGTTTCACATTACATCAATAATCAAAAATCTAAGACTGGGTGATGAGCTGATGTAAAATCTTTGCCTGGACTTCTCTTACCGTGGTGAGATATCACAACCCTGCTGCATGAAGGCGCCGAGCGAAAACCAAAGAGAATTGAAGATGCCAAACTCGTTGGTCTGTTCTGGACTCTGCTGGTTGGCGTTCTGCTGCGTTGGCGTCTGGCTCGGCTGCACGCCGTTGGAGGCCGCCGCTTGCGTGGGAGTCTGAGGCTCGGCTCCCTCCTCGTAGTCTTCGGCGTGCCACTCGTAAGGGCTGAATCGACTGACGAGGAAAAGGACGACGCTGACGCCGATGTAGGCGAACACGATGCACATCCAGATCTCGTAAGCCAGTGGGTCCAGGAAGGAAAACACACCGGGCTTGGACTTTGTGGGTTTCTTGATCATGATAGAAATACCCAGAGACATGAAGGGCTTGGAGAAGTCGATCACCTCTTCACGGACAAGCGTGATAGTAAGTGGAGCGACAGCCAGATCTGCTTTCTGAGGGAACAGCACAAATGTAGAATATCTTTAACAAAACAGCCATTTTTTCTATGCATGTCTAAGCATACAAGTGCAAATGAAGCACATACAAAAATAAGGGAAGTAGCTGCAAAGTTACACACAGCTATAAATGTGTTGCAGCACATTGCTTACCTGTTTAGATGGTATGTATAATAATTATCAATAGAATAATACCTCCACTATAATGACTTTCTACTTCATCTCTCGTTTGTGGCCTCTCTGCTCTCCTTGACAGCTGGTATCACATGCAAAGTTCTCATGAACACAGGGCGGTCTGCACCATTTTTGCACGTTATCAATCGGGTGTGCAGTCTTTGTGGACTACGTGCAACACGCCAACTTACTGAGAGTACTTTTTTTTTTCTAAAACAACTTAGCACTCATTACCTGGAATCTTTGCTTATCAGTGTAAAAAATGTGAATAGGTAAAACATTTTAAAGCTGCTTTACCTCCTGACACACTACTCTAAACCTGACATATAAAGTATCCAAGATGCAACAAGTTTCAGAGTACATATAAAAAAGACATGAGTCAGGAGAAAGATATTTTTTAATGAATCTGGATGCAGTCAGGTATTCTGAACTGATTTGTTCAGAAGTGGGGGATCTAGATTCCATGCACACATTCCCAAGGTATAAGCTGTTCACTACAGCAAATTAAATTTGTTTTAAGAGGCTCTGCCATAAAGTGCAAAATAAATAATGTCCAATATATTCCACGGAAGCGGCTCACAGAGTGCGCAGCTCTGGTTTCAAGGCCCATTACACTCAGGGGTTTGTTTCCTCCTAGATAAGTTTAAGGACCTGCGGTTCTGCAGTAGGTTGTCACAGTATGTTAGTGTGTCTCTAGCCTACAGTACTCTAACGATGTTCACCTAAACTCTGTGACAAACAGAAAACTGCAAAAGATACCTGCAACTTTTACTACGGTTGAAGACATTTCGGTAACATGACTTTAAACAGAAAACTCTCAAAGGTAAAAACCTTTATTTACTCACGTCGTAGACCAGTTCTCCAACCATGCCATTCCACTTCTGGGTTTCAGGATCTTTGGCTCCGTATTTGCCATCGGAAACAATCTTAAGCTTGTATTGGTAGCCCACGTGCTTTGCTATCTCTGCAGCCAGCTCTACAATGTAGCCTTCGTACTTATCATTTCCTACGAGCTGTTCGTGGTTCTTCTTTAGCATCACATAAGGAGACTCCTATTGGATGAAAAAAAAAGCATTTTTATCAACATTGTATTGGATTAAAATTCCTTGTTTCTTGTTGGATTAATGAAGATCTAGTTTTATGGTTCATAAAATAAATAAAATAAGTTCAGTGCTGCAAGTTGAAAAATCTGAAACAGATGTAAATGCATCTCAAGTTACCGTGTCTTTTACTTGTATCGTGTTCATAGTTCGTAGTTAAGTCTTTTGAAAAAAATGGATTCAAGGACTTTGAAAGATTGAGATATAAAAGGAAAATCATTTCAAAATACAAGGTATAATTTTTTTTACTTTTGTTCCTTAAATACTGGTTTCATTCTAACCCAAAAGCTATGATCATTGTAATTGCACTGCAACAATGACGGTGCTGATAATGTGCAAGCAAGCAAAAAAAAATAAAAATAAATAATTTCAGCTGGATTGCGAATGCTGTTTGCAGAAGCATCTCTGCGAGAGTTCAGGCTTCGCTGTGTAAGTCTGAAGCATGTAGGACTGCACCTTCAAAACCTCTGTTCTGGGGAGCATGTTTCCTGTTATACCAGCGTTTGTACACTGATTGACTGGCCTGAGAAATTACAGCTGACATGACACCTGGGGCCACACTTCACTTTCAGAAAAATTGTATTTCATACCGAATTCTGGTCACCTCTGTCTTAACGCTCCACCAACAATCGGAAGGCAGCAATTCCAACAAGATGGTGTTTGAGCCCGTTTTAAGCCAAGCTTTGCTGAGCATAGCAAATCCTGCCAATGTGGTTCATATGGCTGTAGAGATGTTTAGGGGATTCTTCATCATGCTGCAGCTACGCCTGCTCTGTTCCTCCTATGGTTAGGATCAAGGAAATCATTGCTTCACAACCCCGGTATCTCACTGGCAGACAAATGGCACACCAGGGAAATGCTGGAGAGAAAGCTCTGTTTTGCTTTGCTGTCATGGGGAATGCATTCACAGTTACAGAAAAAGAAAGACACACACTCACTAGAAACAGGCTGGGGCATACAGACAGTCCCTTGATGAGACATTGACAAAACACTTCAAGGGCTATCCACTGCCCTCAGTCTTCTGAAATACGTCTTTTCACAAATGTAAACACAATGTCAATGTATGTAGAATTTACAAAAAAACAACAACAACAAATGCCCAAACAATTGATGCGATCGGATTGAAGCAGACGGTGTTAGAAGTTGAAGCTCGTAAAAGCCAGGCCATATCCAGGCCTTTCCTTTTCACCAATACAAAACAAGGCAGGGGTGACATATTTCTATTTTACAAACCCTTCCAGAAGTCAATTCGGGTTTATACACATGCTATGACAGAAGATTTTTAACAACGTAGAGACTGTAGACTCTGAGAACACCCTGTACCCGTAGTGGCATGCATATTATCATAGCTTAGCATATTTCCACCAGCTGTCATCAGCTATACTTACTGTATGTCCCTGTGGAGAAAATTGTCCTAAAAATCTAACTGACATGACAAATCACTTACAGACAAGTCTTGGTTACAATACATGTAGAATACGCTTTTCTCAAATCTAACCCACAGCCCTTATCACCCAAATCTCTGATATATAGGACAGTAGACTTAATAGAATCTTGCCAAGGCATGTTATATAGGCTACCGGTGACAGCTGAGCCAAGAGAGGAGAGAGAAAGGAAAGATACACTGACATATTAAAGAGATAAAAGTAGTTTGGCCTTATAATGTCTTTAATCAAATGCAGTGCTCTACTTCTCGCGAGCTACACCTGTTATCCTAAAAACAGCACTGGTACCTCCTAGTCTTCCCTTATTTATGCATTGTAAGACGGCAGACATGATTAAAAGCTTAGGAAATAAATGAGATGCAACTCTGCAAGTCCTCAACTCTGCATGTCATGACACCAGAACTCTGCACTGCTGCTTAGTTTGGTCAATAAAGCGATCTCTATTCTGAGCAGGCGTCTGTCAGACAGTGGGAAAACACGATATAGCTGGAGAAGGGAAGAGAAGGAGGGAGAAACAATCACAGAGGTCTGTCAAATTCATTGTGTGTAGTGAACTTTTAGGGAACTCCATCATAAAAAGAAAATGAAAAATGTTACCCCGACTGTCCCTGTGTCAATCTTTCTTCCCTGCTACTCCTTCAAAATCCCTTGAACTTCATATTTCGAGACTTACCAAAATAGTGGTGACTATATATGTCCTGTTCAACAGTCCGTGTGTGTCATTATTGACCCTTGAGAGGCTAGCTGTGCTCACATACTTCTCATCTTCATTCCAGTAGCCAACCTAGGAAAAGGAGAATGAATCAGAGGGGGACCTTCAGCTCCTCTACTTACCTCTGCAGACTTAAAGAGGAAATTAAATGATTTATGACATCGCTAGCAAGAATTTCATAAGAAGCATTCGGTCTATATATATATATATAAATAATTGCATTCATACAGTTCTTGAAAAAACACAAGAGGTGCCATTGTTTTTTTGTTTTTTTATACAAAAACTAAATGAAGAAAACGTTTGGATTCCTATGAAGCCCTGCACATGTTGATATGAGTTTCCCACAGAAAGGGGATCATGACAGATTTGTAAAATGTCATCGAACATTTATGCAACAACACTAACAGTGATCAACTAAATATTATCATTTAGCATTTCAGATTGTTTTTTTTTTTAAAACTGCCAAAATTATCACGACAGTGGGAATTGAGAGACGTGACACCCAGGGAGCCAAATAAATATTCATCTCAATCTCACAACTTTCGCTTTAAATCATTCTGCAATAATTTCTTCTCAGAAATGGGAGATCCAGTCTGAACTGCCTGTGCTTTTTTTTGCAGTGAACAACAAATGCTCTTTTCTTTAAACTTAGTTGATATTTCACGAGGAAATGAACTATTATCAGGCCATTGTGCTCGTCGTTCCAACTAAAAGGTTAATATATATATATTTTTTGTTTTATTCCAGTTGGATTGTGGAAATGTGCTCTTTGGGTTTTATTTATTGATGTATGTTTTTTTGTTTTTCTTTTTTTATCAAATTCGTCATTACTAGAAGTCAACCATCCATTTACTTTATTTACCCCATTAATCCTGTTAGGGTCGTGGAAAACCAATATAGCAAAACACTTATTAGCATTTAAAATGAGCCTGGAAGCAAAACAGTTCTTTATGTTAGTTAGACTCTACAAACACTGATGAAAGCCCAGATTTTATCAAGCTAGTTGTTTACCGTAAATAACTAAATACTTAAATAAATACAAAAAATAAATAAAACATGAGTTTTCCTCCACTGCCCTCAGTCATTATTCTACCCGTGTGTTTCTGTAAGGCAATGTTTTAAAAAATTCCAGCCAAGTTTACACAACGAGAACTGGAATGGGTTTCCGCATATAAGCTTAGGTTTTGAAAAAGAAAATGGTTCGAAATCCTTAATATGTTTCATCAAACCGTATCTGCAGTCCTAATGAGATGCCATGGAAAGTATCAGTGACTCCCCACAATGTAATGTCTGTTATTGGTTTTCACAATTGTTGTCTGTGTGAGACCTTTTTAATGTTGATGTTTTCACGATGTAAAGCACTTTGAACTGCCATGTTGCTGAAATGTACTATGCAAATAAACTTGATTGATTGAGTCTAATATATAAAAACATGGACAGATATGGCACAGAGACCTCATCAAGGTAACATGGTTCTCAATATTTTAGATGATAAATTACCAAATTCATATATGCCTGATCAGGAGCCAACTGTGTGCTAGTCTAACTAATTAAAGAGCTATTATCAGCTCTTTAATTAGTTAGCGCTGATAATAGCTCTATTATCAGTTAAAATTATGCAACCTTAAAAATAAAAGGCGGAATACACAAATAAAAGCCACTCGTTTAATTATTTTATCCTTGTCTCGACCCTTACTAAATACTTGTCTCATTTAGTAAAAAAAAAGGGAATAAAATGTCGGATTAAAATTGGTTGAATAGATATTACAACAAGAAATTCCCCCCAAAAATGCATACCAACACCCAGTGTTAATAAATCAGAGATTTGAATAGCATGAATGTGTAATTTAAAACTGTGGAGCTTAGGACCGCTATTTACTTTACTGCTATTTAAGTTGTGGCTTTCTACTATCAGGGTGCAAGAGCTTCAAATAAACCTTTGACATGCATTATTCATACTGTCTCTTTTCGTGCTAAATCTTTGTCACTGTTGTTGAAAGCCAATTTTATCTGCATGCTTCAATTAGCAATTTTCACAGTTCATTCAAACCTAAAAATATTTCACTTTATATCAGCTTCAATATAAGAAACAATTTCACCAGCTCCTTCTACTAAATTTAACCAATACACACATTTCCTTTCATCTTGAATGGACTAAACTTAAAGTGGTAGGATATATTGCACTTTCATATTTCAAGTTCATAAACTTCAGAGCAGCAGTAAAGGTGTGTGTTACACTTATTGCAGAAGATTTCTTTTCAGATGAGTCTTACTCCATTGATAAGGACCTTTTTGCTGCCTGATTAACTCAGAGCAAATATAACTGTAATTTGTACATGACAAATATGACCACAGGTCTTTCTTGAACTCATCGAAGTATGCAGGAGAAAATTAGCCGGATTATTGAGATATTACCATTGCAAGCGCAACTTTTCGGCTCCTCGGGCACGAATGAATGTCTGAGACTGGATGCCTCTGGCTTACCTTCTTGGGTCCAGATGGGGCCAGTTCCATGACACTGACAGTATAGTTGGTTCTGCGACCCTTCTCGTTGAACTGTATGTGACCAGTCAATCCGTCAATTTGAACCTGTAAAGATGTCACACGTACACAGACGCTCATGCTGAGGCTGAAACACCCCTGGCAGACGAGTGTATGCAGTCAACTTCGTAATGAATCAACCAGAAAACGTCAGTAATGTGTTTTAAAAACAGTTTGTAACGTGTTTCTATAGTACACATTTGTGGAAGTCCACGCCGCCCATGTCCCCGTAGAGGTGAATGACAGACGGTGCGCATGTATGCATACAGTGCAGTGTGTTTGTCTTGGCTGGGTGATGGAGTTAATTGAGCGAACACGGCTTCGAGCTCCAGTCTGTCCGCAGGCAGATGGCTAGATTGACTCTGCACAGCCTCTGCAGACAGAGCCTTGGGCTGCACGCATGCGCACACACCATTTTTTTTAATGCCAATGTGGGGATGCTCCATCTTTTTTTTTCCTGTCTGTATATTTTCCAATATTGTACAGATAGTATAGTGAATATAACAGTAATTCTCTTCGCTTCTCAGTGTACGTGCCGAGGGGCTGTGTCTGGCCCCGGGAGATCAAGAAGCCTCACAGCCAGGCCACCATTGCCATTCCCGTGGCCAAATATTACATTTCTAAACTCAATTGTTGATGTCATATCCCATGATGATCACAGATGAGTAATATTGCCCACAGGTTTTGTTTACAAGCCGTGATGTCACATTTGATACTGGGGATTTTTCCTATGACTTATTGTGAACTTTACGCGACAGAATGAGACCTAATTTGTTCAGCCAGTCCCGGCTCAGGAGCTGTTAGCCAATGTGCCAGTCAAGGATTTCTTCATGTCTATGCAGAGTTGGGGTATTCATGCCTCAGTGTGTGTGTCCATTTGTTCTGTGCATGTGTGGAGTGTTGTGTCTCTGCGCATGAGTGCAGACCTGCTGCAAGGCTCTCTGGATGTCTATGCCCTGTCCCCAAGGGGCTGGCGGGTTGGCGAGACACTCTCCAGCATTGCCGCGGCGAGAGATGTCTATCCTCTGTCTCCTCAGATACTGGAAGGCTGTGGACATGACTTTCACCCCATCATATGTCAGGGCGCCCATGTACTGCAAATGGATAATCCAAACAGGCGCAAGGTTTACAAAACGGTAAAAAGAGCCAAGACGGCAATTGAGAAGTGAACTTTACCTCAACATAAATTCTAAGTATTCCTCTCATATTAAAATTTCACCCTTTTGTGATGTTTTGTTATGCTCAAAACATCACAAAAGAAGGCTCAGTGTTTGATTTTCAATTGAAAATCTTTGCAGGTGGAAGCTATTTTAACTTGACTGAACATGAATCACTAGCTGAATCTCAGATCTGAACCAGCAAATGTAGATAAAATCTAAACAAAGAAAAATGCAGATTCAAAGCCTTTCGTAACCTTTTTATGCTGCTCACAGTTAAATCTTATAGGACTGAGGGAAAAAGGGAGGAGCACTAAAACATGCCCTAGCAATTATAAGTGGCTGACTTATAAGCACTGTCAGAAACTCAAAAAGTTAATGTTTTATTTCTCATCAATGAGCAAACTATGCTAACAAGAACTGGGTTGCTGTAAGCTTTCTACAGATAACAGGAAGGCTAAACAAAGAGAAGCTCTGTTATACCCTTATGTGCTGTCAATGTTAAAACTGAATCCAAAATGTTAAGTGTTGCTCTCATATATAATATTCATGTTCTTCAATGGAAATCATAAAAGGATAACATCATTTTTACAATCAAAACAGTATAATAAACACTGATCAAAAATGGATGAATCTCTTGACAATACCTTCTACTGCAGGCAATCTTACCTGGTAACAAAATCATGCACTATGTGCTACTATGTAATTTCTTAATTCTGAAAAAAATACAGTACAAGAGTGTTAATTTAAAAAGAAGTGTGTGTTACTTTGAGTCCAGTTTTGGGCATTTTAGAGTCCTTGTTGTCAAACTCCATCCACTGCTGGACGATGCGGCTCACACTCGGCTCGGAGTTGTTAACAAGCTGAAAGCCAGTGATGTTGGCACCGCCTTTCCTCAGGTCTGTCAGGTCAATGTCTAGGAAACCCTGTGACCGACAGCAACACAGGCTTAGAAGTGAAAAGACATTACCAAGGTAGCTCCCAGGAAATTTAGGGCACTCAATGTGGGGGGTGAAACATGGAACAAGGAGTGGCTTGTAGCTGGCAATACTAAGAGATTACAAGATGATGCTATTTATATCATTTACATGAGATTAAGTAATGGCAAGTGCTGCACTTTTAAATCCTTTTATGCATTTTGCTTTTGTAAACTTGGGCATATAAGCGGTTTTGCTGTAACTTTAAGTTGTTTCTCCAACATTAGCATAGCTGCTTCAAACTGGTAATTTTGAACTTGTATGCGCAGCACATACAGGAGCATGATGAACAGCAATTTGGTGCCTCTGGTTGGTTGTTTCTGACCGGGAGTGGTGCAACTTGCAGATGGCAATAGGACCACAGGAAGGGCAGAGGAACTTGATTTTTTTTCACAAATTATGTGCCTCATATTCAGACACATATTCTCTAATATAAATAATAGAACAGTAGAACATCATGGCAGCTTTAAAAAATTTATATATATATATATATATATATATATATATATATATATATAAAGCATGAGGGTTAAGTTTCTTGCAAGACAAGTATAT